>JAEQML010050799.1:0-46888 GCA_016904865.1 Pissodes strobi
GTTTTAAGTTGTATCTGGACTGTAGGCCAGAACCTTTTATAGCCTGTAGTCCGGGTTATCGATTTTAAAAAGGTTTGAAAAAAAACTAACTAAAAAAAACTTTTTTTTAATTAATTTTATGTCTATGCAGCTGATAAATTAATTAATGTCTATGCAGCTGATCTCCTAGCTTTTGAACTTGCAAACTTATCGATAACATTGTCAAAATCAATTTTTAAAGTTAAATCCGAATTAATATATATATCAATGATAGATATGACATTTTCTGTTCATTTAGTTTATTTCTGGAAAAACTTTTAATCTTCTTTAAAACAGAAAACGAGCTTTCACCGCTGGCATTAGAAGCAACACCGTTTTAATTAATAGGTTTTTCTGAACCGGTCTATGACATAAAAAAACAATGTGAAAATTATCCAAGTATAGGTTTTAGCTAAATTATCATATAAAAAAAATCTAGTTTTCTGGAAAACAAAACATTTGCGGAGAAAAGGAAAATTATTTTTGTGATAGTATTCTTGTGTAGAATCATCCTATAGAACGATTATTTTTGTAGCCGATTTCCGCTAAAAGAAACTTGAGCCGTAATTAAATATGGCATTATAATTGTCATCTTGTCAAAGTCAGTTCAAAGCCTGACAATCTGCAAGAGCTTTTTACTGTTTTATTGTATTTGCTAACCATTTTCATTTGACACATTTCATTAGGGTCACTAAACTTGCACTTGTGCAGTTTACATCCTTGAGCCTGGGCCGAAGTGGCTCTATAACAGTTCAAAGTGCAAGCAAACCAAGTTTAATCATTTGTGGAGCCAAAGGCAATCAATTCCAAGGTAATAATGAATCCTCCACAACAATATAGAACATATTTACACTAAGTGTCCTGTTGGGATCTTTTGTGACATTGGCAGGTAATTCGATTGTGTTGATCACGATAGACTTAGACTTCTTCACAAGCTAGAAAGATATGACATTAGGGCCCTGCGCTTAAGTGGGTGTCCACTTTTCTACGGGACAGACAGCAGTTTGTGTCTATAATATTGCTAGCGGTACAACCAAATTTTGAAGAGAAATAATGATGCAAGCAAGCCGCTTTGCCTAATAGAATGATCTGACCCGCAGTTCTTAAATTTTCGTCCGTTAGGATTTTGTCCTTGATACGGAGGAGGTAAATTTTTCGAGTAAAATATTGAAATGCGAAAATAAATGCTGAAAGGCGTATTTAAACTTCTTATCGTAATATTTTTACTTCATGATGACAATGCCATAGTCAGAAATCGCAAACATCCACTGAAAGTTAAGCTACGCCGGCGCCGTCATTTTTCCAAATGGCGGCTCAAAAAGTAAGTAACACTTTTCGACAACTCCAAATGTTGATGTTTTGGGTTTTTGAGGTCGTTGAATACGTTGGTAACCATAAAAATACGATTTGACACATTCTACAGGCCGCTAGGATGGGGAATATAGAAGTTATGGGTGTGATGATTCCAGGAAAATCGGGTAGCTGAAAACCTGTATGTCTGTCCCGCGTAGGAAAGGAACTCATAGTCTTGGACACGCGAGTGGTTGTTCACCAAGATAGTGTTAGTGCTCTGTATGAAGCACAAGCAGAGAAAGGACTTTCTCGATACAAGGATTTTGTGACGGAAAGGCTTATAAGACCTATCCAAGGTCCAATTAAAAAGTGTCAAATATAAATTCTTGCAACCAAGAAAAAAAAACGCTCCAAATACCTCAGTTGTCAAATCTATGAAGTCTGATTGCAGCTCTTCTCCAGGATATTCATAATCAGCATTGCTCGGGATCCGGATCTCAACGGTTTTTTTTTGCTCATGAAAATATGAGAAATAGAGACAAAGCCCAGCCTGTGCATCTCCTGTTTGTGATGGCTTGGTACTCGACGGCGCTGTAGTAGTACATAATATTAAGCCACGTTCTGGTATCAAAAGCTTCAAGCAATATGTCGTGCAGCTGCAGCACCACATGAGAAGTTCTGCCATAAATTTAGGACCAAAGGGTGTTGACAAAGCATGGGGGACATGCATTTAGAAAAAAAGCATTAAGAGCGCTGTGCGCAACAGGGAAGATCTTGGCCATCGTCGTCAAGATCTCCTAACAAAAGGCAAGTTCCACATTTGCATATTCTCTACCTTTGAATATATTTATATTATACAAATTTATTTGTCCAGGTACTCTACCAAGTAATCGGGTTGATTAGCTTCGTAATAGCATGAACAAAGTGGAATTTTTCAGTTACCTAGCCCAAGCACTTTTAAGCAATCCTGATGATATCCATATTGTAACAGAATTGGGCGATAAAATATTCTCAATAAAAGATGGCTCCAGCAGCTTACACGGTGTTGTATGTAACCACATGGAAGAAGCAGATGGTCGCTTCATCTTCCATACCAAGGATATGGTATCATAGTGCTAAACGTGTAGTGATCTAGAGCAGTGACACTGATGTTCTCGTGTTGGCAGTTTCATTCTTCGTTGAAATGAAAGAGAAGAGACTCAAGAAATTGTATGTATTTTTCGGGTCTGGACTTAAACGTCGATACATCGATATTCATGCTATCGCAGAAAATCTAGGAGGAGCGAAGTCAGTTGCCCTGAGAGGATTCCATCCATACACTGGCTGCGACACGGTTTCTTACCTGGCAAAGAAGACGATCAGCTTGGGCTGCTTGGCAGGACGATTCGGTCACGAATGCATTTAGAAGGCTTGCCTGCTCATTGCAAGATGAACCAGACCAAAACCTCGTACACATTTTAAAAAAATATACAGTAGCGTTGTATGGTGTGCACGTGTGCGAGATGAGACATGTACAGGTGTTGATCAGGCAAGAAAGCATTTATTTGCCACCGAATTTAAGCACTTTAATGCCATTCATCGAACACGCGGTACACTGAGCCAACACATCAAAGGATCTGCGTACCAGGCTGGTCACATCTGGGGTAGGTCTACTAAGAACAGATCAGACAGTCCTTCTTCACCAACGATGTGGGGTTGGACTAAAGAGAAGAACCAGTGGAAACCGTTATGGACACTTCTTCTAGAGGTTTGGGGTGTGTGTAGGGCCCTGGACAACTGTGGCTGCATAAAAGGCTGCGAGAGCCAAAGGTGCTGTTGCCGTCGGTATCATCTGCTCTGCACCATGACATGCAAGAAGTGCAAAGGACGATGTTCTAACCACAGTATTGTAAAACATTTTCAATATTTATTAAATAATTATTATGAATTGATGTTTTTTTACCTGCAGATACAACAGCGGTCCAGAGGCGGAAACTAATTTCGACCGAGATTTAGAGGAAGTTTAGTTTTTACTTAGCCTAGGAAAGAATTTCTATTTATATTAATGGAAATAAGTAATTTTAAATAATTACTAACTGATAATACAGTACAATAATTCTTGTCTTAACTTTTACAATATTGACCATACTAGTTGCTCTATAGCTTAAGGGGTGTATTTAATCGTATTTTTAAGACTAAATAGGTATTAGGCGACCTCAAAAACCTATAAAATGATACCCAACACATCAACATTTGGAGGTGTCGACAAGAATTACTTTTTCAGCCGTCATTTTGAAAAAGAGCGGCCTAGCTCGACTTCCACTGAGTGTTGCCTTGATAAGTTAAAAATATTATGATAACGAGTCTAAAGACGCCTTTCTAGGTTTATTTACGTCGAAATTTACCCATTTCAATATTTTAGTAGTGAAATTTACTACCCTCCCCCTCAAACCGGAATCCCAAGGGATGGAAATTCAAGAAGGGATCGAATCAATCTATTGGGTCCATATAACACCTGTGCAAAGTGACTGGCTTGTATCATAAAGTTCAGTTTTTTTCGTGTACCGCGTGTACTATAAGCCAAATTAGCGACTTTAATAGATTAGTTTCTCATTCTAATACGGTATATGGGTGCCCCATAAGGGTCTATATTGAGAATTATTCTAATGGACAGTGACTGCGTTTCTGGGCATAAACCTTTAAGTACATGGTAATTGGTTATAAATATCACCGCTCTCTAATTTCTATATTTTTAAAGATAAAGAGCTTCTAAGTTTAAATTTGGGCAAAATAACATATATTTTTCGCGGGAAAGGACACAATGATATGATTTTAAAACTGCAACTAAATATGATGGCCGAGCTAAAAAAAGTAAAAATTATAGATCTTGATACTGCCAATAGAAAGTTCACACTTTTTGATTCGCAACCCAAACCATCTTTGAGGACAATCTAAATCCTCTTCGTTTTATTAGCGTACTCAGTTTGCTTAGAAGTTTGCAAAACGTTGGTAGCTTGGACTTCTAACCTTGTAAGCCTAATCGGCTCAATGCAACTTCTGCAATATACGCATATAAATGGTAGCAACCGAAAGTCTGTCCACAGCATTCCACAGACATAATAGAGTAAATCAAAACAAACAACAGTGCGTGATCGCCAGGTGTTCACCGACTAGCAGGTGGATAGAACGATTCTTAATGGCTAACGCGGAAGGCGTGAATCATGTCATCATGTATCCTGGAATTTACCCTGGAACCAAGGGCTGATTCAGTCTTCAGTCGCTCGGTGCATAGTAGCATTTTAATATTAATTATTTTTAATTTCGCGTATTTTGTCATCATTCAAGTAATCGTTTTTATTGTTTTTTTGTTGGTTTTAAAAATGTCTATAACAGAGTCTGCAGATGAAGTTTGATATTTACTTAGTCCGATTAAAAAACGGCGTAAAACACATTTCACTGTGGAGATGAAAGAAGTGATTTTAAATATGTATAAAGTCGAGGTGGAGGAAAACTAGGAATTAACTATAGACCAGGGTGTTTTAAAGGTCCAACACACTCAACTAAAGTTGCCCTGCTTCTGCCTGTAACCGTTGATTCAATCAACGCTGTAACGTTATAAGAGAGCACAAAAGGAATCACACTTTCTGTGAACCAAACACGAGTAAAAATAGGAACAGCATTGTAAATTCCTTGGATGAGGCTGACAAACAAGCGATTAGGAGAAAAGTGCACGATTTTTTTATAAAAATGAAATTCCCACAATTAATAAAATATTAAATGAGTAAATGAAGATGTCACGTTACCAAATTTGAAACGATCGACTTCTCATAATTTAACAATTTTTGAAAAGTCGATTTATTGATTCTTTGACGAGTAAATATATATCCTGAGATTAGCTCCGAAAAACAAAAAGCCCAAATATTTGATGGTCTTCAGATATGATTATAAAAGGCCTACAATTTGCCGTCTCAATGAAAGAGATTGAATCTAAAGCATGGTGTTCATTTGTTTGTACAGCATAAAATTTTCTCGGAAATCGCAAGACAGATAATTACATACAATCAATGAAAATTATGCTTTCCAGCTTTAATACGCATAAAATTCACCCTCCACAACAATTGAGATCGGTTTCCATCGGTGATGAAATCTCAATCAGAACAAGCCAAACTAACCCAAACTATCGAAGATCGATGTCAAGGAAGATGTCGACTACTGATGGCGTCTTCAACAAGAGTGCCTTACTAACTAACCATGTTAGAAAGTGGTATAAAAGAAAATTTATAAGTACCTACTAAATGATGAATGCATATTCATCTACTGTGTGAAGTAAAAATCTTAAATTTAAAGTTTTACATTAATTTATTACTCAGAAGAAGCAAATAGTATTAGTAATAAAGTAAAATGTACATAAATAAAAAAATAAGATGACTTTATTCTAAAACAGGCCAGTATAGCGGATCTAAAAAAATATATTTTTTAGTGAAGGAGAAGACACAAAACCAGGTAGTGTCGTATTCGGAAACCGCTTCTGTTTTACATTTCCTGATCCAGAACCATTTTATCCAGGCTTTTTCTAACTAGGTAATTCCTCTTGCATAATCTTAGTTATGCATGGTTTCTTGCCTCTCATCAATATTTGCGACCAGATATAGAGATAATCTTTTAAGAAAATTGTTTAATGCTCTATGCTAGATCCGATAGGTCAAATCTGACGACTATTTTGGCTTCTGCACCCAAAAATTGACTAGAAACAGTTAGAAAATCGCAGACACTCATATGTCTGTTTGGCTGTGGATAGTAGGTATATATTTTGGGACGAATATAAGTAGAAAGTTATATTTCAACTTTTCATAAAGCCACCCTAAATTCTCACAACTATTAGTAATGACACATTCACATTTGCTAGGTAAGTGTCTGTTAATAGAACATTTGGCATAAAAAAATGTACAGGTGTCATTGGCGTGCTGTTTTAGTGCGAAAAAAATATTAGGTCTTAATTTGAATATTTTTTCATACTTCCGGGACTGAAATAACAATCTTCACTACCTTGTGACAGGGACTAAAGTGTCACTTTTGGTCCTTTCGGGATTAAATATTGTCGGAAATCCCGGAAGGATTAAATTACAAAGACTGACTGAGCTCTTGACACTAGTAATGACAATGTTTCAAAATTATTCTTGTCACAACGCAACCATAGAAAAGTGATTTATATATACACATCACTTTTCTATGAACGCAACGTTACTACGGTAACTTGTCAGGCAGTGACTTCTCGAAAAAACGCGTCTGCACTGGCGTGCTCCTCGCTTTATGTTTAATAATTATGTTTCTGTAAAGGTTTCTGTGTGTTTTTTATATTATGTATACGTTTCAATTTCGGAAGTATGAAAACAATCGTATATACCTTGCGACTGAACTAGTAGTCTTAATCCCTCGGGTAAATTATGGCCCTCCCTATAATCGGGTCATAAACTTTACCTTCGGGATTAAAAGTACTACTTCAGTCCCGCGGTATTTAATATACTATTTTTAATCTGATTTAAATTTAGCATCCCCAAAACCCACCAATCATATGTATTTTTGAAATACCTGAAAAGCTGGCTGAGACAGGAAGAATAAAAAATCATTAAAAAAACAACCTCTTATAACTACAAACTGTCAAATTTAGAAAACATTTCATAACTCCACTTTCTTAGTGTTTTAGTAAAAAAACTGGTTTTTGTTTTTCCAGTGGGATCTATGCTTTATAAACTACTTTTCAACCGAAATAATTTTTAAAAGATCAATAAAATTACTTGCTTGGCTAAAAATATTTTAAAAGCAAAACATAATATAAAATGTTTCCCTAAATTTATGGCCCAGTCAAACTTTACACAAAAAAGGCATGAACCTACATTCAATGGAGTACTAGCGGTTTTTTGCTTGTGTATTTTAGACCTGTACTGGCAGCATAATTCCAGATTTGCAACCCTGAGAACCTCGTGCTAACTGAGTAGTGGTAATAATAGCGTTTTTTCACTTCTTTCGGTTTTTGGACAATATTGTCACGAAATGTATTTTTTCTTTGTGCCTTACTTAGCTTGCAGGAGAGTAGCCGAGATTTAGGAATGCAGTACGTCAAGTTGAGAAGAGATAAAAAAGGAGACACATTGATAAAAACAATAACAAGTTTATTTACAAACAACCTTAACAACGGTTAGACTGTATACTAATAAAGGCGTGTTTAAGTTTATAGATGAATTCAGAGTTTACACTAACTCCAATTTTTTTCTAGAAAGCGACGCCACTTTTATTAATAAAGTTTATAGGAGCCGGGTTGTCTTATTTATGTATTCGTTCTGATATTTATAAGGTAAGTCTTTCTGGTTTAAGTTTATCACAGATTTCTAAGGCACTTGCACTACTTTTTAAAAATCCCCAAAAACTATCCCTTTACTGGAAATTTTGATACTTCACTCGTAAATTCGACTCTCTCTACTTTTAGTATCCCCCGAATGTTGTATACCTGTGCATACATACACCCAGATTAGGTAAGGACCTGATCGCCCTGGACCTGTGTTCAGGTGTTCACAGATATGGGGGTTGTGGGATACATCAACTAGAAGTGTACATACCTGTGTGCTGTACCGCAACTACATTGAGCGGAATTGAGAGACCCGAAAGCCTGATGAATTTGGCGTTTGCCTGCGTATTTATATATTACAAAATGCTGATGGCTGCATCATTAAGGATTAAAATCGATCCCATCGACCGCTCAAGTTGTTTATAATTAGCAGTGAATGTTTATATAACATTTGCCAAGTTCAAACTTAGGACAGGGTGATATTTAATTAGTAGGTTTATGATTTTTAGTAGTTCACAATATTTCGTATATTGTGCCATTTTGAAGAAGGTATATGCATAACTTTCTAAAAGTAGACTAAATTTTCCACAAAATGAAGCTTAAGCCATTTTTTTATGTTAAATAGTTAGTGAGATACAGTTCTTCGAACATAGAGCGTTTTTCCAAGTGAAATTTTTGAGCCTTTTCATCTTCCGAGTTGAATATCGGCAAAATATGGCGTCCCACATTAAAAAGTCAATAGAATGATTCATCTCAGGCGCATGAAAGAGAAGTACGCGTAAGGTAAATGATCGTTTGAGATACCAATAAATGAAAACGAAATGCTTAATGGTTGTTTAACTCACCCTTATATTGATAGGTCGTGGGATCGCAAGCAGTGCGTTGGGAAACCGGATCATTAGAACTGTGCAGTTGGTAAACATTTGTGATGAAGTAGAATGCTTTTGTAATATCTCCTGTTCAACTTCGGAACACCTCGTCGATATGAGAATCACTCAAATTGTTCACGATAACAAAGATACCGAAAAACTGGAAAACTGGTCCGAGGAGCATCCCCCTTTTCTTGTTACGGACAAAATCGTTAACATCAACAGTGGAACTGTTGGAGGCGATGGAGCTAATTGCTACAAAGTCAAGGAACTTCGAACACATGGGTTGGAAATCACTAAAAACCTGACATTCGGAAAAGTTGAATTCAAACGTAAAGACAGAGTCATAACCTTAGCAAGTGTCAATAATACCATAAAAGTGTGAGAGAAGAAAATTCAAATTGACCCTCTAACAATATTTCAGCGAGTTAAATCTAACGCAGAGCTGAAAAGCTACTTCAAATACGAATTGGCCCCCTACCCCATGTCGCTCTTCGCCAAAGCTGGAATGAGGAAGAGAACTAAGTTAGCCTTATACTTGTCATTTACACCTTTATCCAGAAACATCTTGCTAGACGCCAACACCCACATCGTTGTTGATGGTGGCTGCTTCCTACACAAGTATGTATGGCACCGTAACACGACTGTCAGGGACGTCACTCAGGGTTACATAAATTATGTTAGAACCCATTGTGGTATAAATGTCGCTGTGGTGTTCGACCAAGAGTACCAAATGTCTTAGGTGCTCTTCGGTTCAATGACATGGTCTTGTCTGCCACAACAACGATTGGCGTTACACAATATAAATTCCTATGGAACGAAAACAATAAGCGCAGACTGATAAAGTTACTAATCATTGGATTTCAGCAGCACCTTCGTCAAAAACCCAGAAGTAGTTAGGGACACAGCGGTCTTCCTTCTCCCACCTAGATGCCACCCACGAGGAAACCAGCGAAGCTGTTGAGAAGTTCCTCGTCGCAGTCTATGGAGGCGATTTAGAAACGAACCTCAACAACCTAAGATACCTTTACTTCGTGAGCTCGGCCGCAAGTTGTAAAGTCAACCTGGCTCGCTTGTCCCCAACCACGGATGCTAGGAAACAGCACGCATATCGTGCGTAGCATCTTGTAATTTTAACATTGAAAATGTTTTTGTTTTCCTATTATGGGGTATCAAATCACGAAAAAGTGCATGCTACATTTGGCACATCACGTAATATACGTGAGAGATCGTGTTAGTCTGTTTCTAAGGACGGAATCAACGACTAACCAGAACTAACCCAAACTAACTAATAGTAATCACAAGGACAAAAAGGGTTAAAATGAATCGTAACAAATTAAAAAAATAAAAGCAAGTTAAAACTAACTCAAAGTAACCGAAATTTGGCGAATAACCAAAACTAACCATAAAAATTAAAACTGGTTATAACCTATCGGATCCGGTTCAAATTACTAAAATAAATTGGAACTAACTGAAACTAACCGAAAATTGATTCAACGACTAATCGAAAGTAATCAAGAGCTGCACAAAAGGCTAAAACGTATCGGAACAGATTAAAAATATTAAAGTAAGTTAAAACTAACCAAAACGAACCGAATTTTGGCGACTAACCAAAACTACCCAAAAACATCAAATTCGATTATAACGTATCGGCGCCGATTGAAATGACTAAAATTAAAACTAACTGAAATTAACTGAATATTGATTGAACGACTACTCACGACGACAATCAAACCCAACCTAACCCAATCTAACCAAAACCACCAAATATGGCTAAAACGTATCGAAACAGATTAAAAATATTATAGTAAGTTGAAAATAACCCAAATTAACCGAATTTTGGCGACTAACCAAAATTAACCAAAAACATTCAAATTGGTTATAACTCATCAGAAAGTTGATTGAATGACTAACCAAAACTAATCAAAAGTAACTAAAAGCACCAAAACGGGCTAAAATGTATCGAAATAGGTTACACAAATTAAAGTAAGTTAAAATTAACCAAAACGAACCGAATTTTGGCGACTAATGAAAACTAACCAGAAACATTATATTTGACTCTAAGGTATCGGAGCCGGTTCAGATGAATACTTCGGTTTCTTGACAGAGAGTTTCCAAGGTCGCATCACGACACGGAAAATTTTAGTGAACGCCACGACACGGTTTATGCATAACTGATTATAACGTATCGGAATCCGCTCAAATAAGTAAAATAAATTGAGACTAAGTGAAAATAACTGAAAGTTGATTGGACGACTAACCAAAACTAACCAAATCTATTAAAATTGATTAGAACGTATCGGAACCAGTTCAAATGACTAAAATAAATTGAGAATAAGTGAAACTAACCGAAAGTTGATTAGACAACTAACCAAAACTAAGCAAATTTATTAAAATTGATTATAACGTATCGGAACCGACTCAAATGACTAAAATAGGTTGAGACGAAGTGACACTAACCACAGATCTAGGAAGGGGAAACTAACCGCAAGTTGATTAGACAACTAACCAAAATTAACCAAATCTATTAAAATTGATTATAACGTATCAGAACCAGCTCAAATAAGTTAAATAAGTTGAGACTAAGTGAAACTAACCAAAAGTTGCTAAGACGACTAACCCAAACTGACCAAATCTATTAAAATTGATTATAACCTATCGAAACCGACTGAAATTACTAAAATAAGTAGAGACTAAATGAAACTAACCCGAAGTTGATTAAACGACTAACCAAAAAAAAAACAAATTTATTAAACTTAATTATAACGTGTCGTAACCGGCTCAAATGACTAAAATAAGTTGAGACTAAGTGAAACTAACCGAAAGTTGATTGACAAACCAAAATTTACCAAATCTATTAAAATTCATTATAACGTATCAGAACCAGCTCAAATAAGTAAAATAAGTTGAGACTAAGTGAAACTAATCGAAAGTTGATTAGACGACTAACCAGAAGTAACCAAATCTGTTAAAATTGATTATAACGTATCGGAACCGATTCAAATAACTAAAATAAGTTGAGACTAAGTGAAACTAACCGAAAGTTGAATAGTCGACTAACCAAAACTAACCAAATCTATTAAAACTGATTATAACTTATCGGAACCGGCTCAAATAAGTAAAATAGGTTGAGACTAAGTGAAACTAAATGGAAGTTGATTCGACGATTATCCATTACTAACCAAATTGATTAAAATTGATAATAACATATCGCAACTGACTCAACTGACTGAAATAAGTTGAGACTAAGTCAAACTACCCGAAAGTTGATTCGACGATTAACCAAGACTAACCAAATCTATTAAAATTAATTATAACGTATCGTAACCTGTTCAAATGACTGAAATAAGTTGATATTAAGTGAATCTAACAGAAAGTTGATTAGCAGAGTAACCAAAACTAACCAAATTTTTTAAAATTGTTTATAACGTATCAGAACCAACTCAAATAAGGAAAATAAGTTGAGACTAAGTGAAACTACCCGAAAGTTGATTCGACGAATAACCAAATATATTAAAATTGATTATAACGTATCGTAAGCGGTTCAAATGACTAAAATAAGTTGATATTAAATGAATCTAACCGAAAGTTGATTAGCAGACTAACCAAAACTAACCAAATTTATTAAAATTGTTTATAACAATTATAACGTATCGGAACCAACTCAAATAAGGAAAATAAGTAGAGTAAGTGAAACTACCCGAAAGTTGATTCGACGGATAACCAAGACTAACCAAATCTATTAAAATTGATTATAACGTATCGTAACGGGTTCAAATGACTAAATTAAGTTGATATCAAATGAATCTAACCGAAAGTTGATTAGCACCTAACTAAAACTAACCAACTCTATTAAAATTGATTATAACGTATCGAACCAGCTCAAATAAGTAAAATAAGTTGAGACTAAGTGAAATTAACCGAAAGTTTATTAGAAGATTGAGTGAAACTAACTGAAACTTGATTGGACGACTAACCAAAATTAACTAAAACTATTAAAATTAATTATAAGGCGTCGGAACCGGTTCAGATGACTAAAATAATTTGAGACTAAGTGAAACTAACCGAAAGTTAATTGAACGACTAACCAAAACTACCCAAATCCATTAAAATTGATTATAATGTATCGTAACTGGTTCAAATGACTAAAATAAGCTGATACTAAGTGAAATTAACCGAATGTTGATTAAACGGCTAACCAAAACTCTTAAAATTGATAATAATGGATTGCAACCGACTCGCATGGATGAAAAAAAAATAATAATTTGAGACTCAGTGAAACTAACCAAATCCATTAAAATTAATTAAAACGTATCGGAACCGGTTCAAATTAAGTTAAGTTAACTAAGGGAAACAGTCAGAAAGTTGATTGGTTGACTAACCAAAAGTAACCAAATCTATTAAAATTTATTATAACGTAACGGAACCTGCTCAAATAAGTAAAAAAGTTGCGACTAAGGTAAAAATTCACAGTCTTTTACCGAAAATTGATTAGACGCATTTAATATGTAATATGCATTTATTAAACTAAACTTGCGTAATCTGCTAAAAGTTATTTTTTACATTAGATTGTGTTAGTGGGTGAGGGTGACTTTTAGTTTCTCACGACAGGCGAGTCGTGTTCCATATCGCTAGATCTAGGAATGTGAGATGAATCGAATGCAAATGGTCTTTTGCTTTTTACAACACAGTTATAACGATTTAAATTGTAAAAAAGAACGAGACTTGAAGTAATATACATTTATTTGGTATATTTTGGTAAACTAAACTTACGTAATCTAGCCTGATCTCGCCCAACCTTCTATCAACTATATATTTCCACACAATTATGAGTTTTCTCAGATCTCAAATTTAATGAGCGTTGCATTCTGCTTCGGCATTTTCAAGGTCCCCCCCGGTTGCATCTTTGTAAAAGACTGTGAATTTTTACCTGTAAATTGGTTCTTCAATACCTTAGTGTTCTGTAGCCAAAGTTTATTGTGCAAACGTATAAACTTTCACGGTCTACTTCCTTTCTGCTTCTGTTCGTTTTGCACCCACGTTTACTTATGTTCGGCGTATATAAAATATTCGGATATTCAATTAAAAAAATGTTTACGGATTTTGGTTAATGTCTCCATTATCAATGCGATTGATCGATAAAACAAAAATTTCCAACCAAGGTTTCAGTGCGGATATATCGAATTTTATGCAAAATTCGCCACTTTACCGACACCTATATTTTGTTAAATATTGTTAAAGAGTGCTTTGCAATTACCAATGTACAATATAGTATATTTCCTAACTAGTGCGGAAAGTGCCACTTTTCCGCACGCGATTGCAGTTGGACGAACGACGCGTAGCGGAGTTCGGCCAAGCAATCAAGTGAGGAGAAGACACTTTCCGCATGAGTTAGGAACGCTATTTTTTCTACTTGCGTGCGGAAAGAACATGTAAAAATAAAGAAACAACATATTGAAATTTTATTAATTTTTATTAAAGCATAAAGAGAAACTACAATCTATTCTACTACTTATGATTAATATTAATAGTAAATTGGCAATTTGATGCATTCTGTAAGTTGATCGCTGATGCTATTAGTTTTTTTGGTTCACAATATCATAAACGCGTCTTGCTTTAAGTTGACGTTTTTAATTTATCCGAATTGTTGACAGTAAGTTGGCAGGGCGATAAAGGCAACATTTGACATTTGAAATATACGCTAATTGTTATAATTGACACTGACGTGGCCTGCTAATTGTTTTGTTATTATTAATAGCAGTTATTGATATTTATGATACTGGGTGTCCCAAATTTGTAGGTATATTTCTTTTGTATAATAATTCTTTAATAATTATAATTAGTTTTACGCTTTGTTATAACGAACATGACGCGTTCCCCTAAATTTGGTATTATCAATATAGAAGTTACTGTGTGACAAATTTGTATACTTTTTTTGATATTTTTACTTTTCCGCACTAGTGCGGAAAAGTAGTGCGGAAAAGTACTTTTCCGCACTAGTGCGGAAAAGTGACACTTTCTAAACTAAATTGAGTGCGGAAAAGTGAACTTTTCCGCACGCAAGTAGAAAAAAGTCTTTTCATTATTCTTTACAGATACAAAAGTGGTTGGGTGTAATAAAAACCCACCAGACTGAGGACGGACAGAGATTGGACTAGGTATTGTCTATTGCCATGATGATTGACGTAGCTCCACAAACACTTTGGCAATTCATCTCCTGTAAATGCAAAAATAATGCGTGGGGGGCTGCTGCTACTGGAAAGCCGGACTGAAAAATTCGGCTTTTGGTACATTCTGGTGGGAATTCTTGCCTCAATGTGCCTCAAATCCTGCCTATGATACTGGACGATTCGTCTTCCAGTGACTATGACGATCCCCGGGAAGAGGCCGATATCAAATTGCCAACACTATCATCATTGGAACCTACCCTGAAAACCTCATCGATATTACTCAACACTTAGCCAAAAAAGCATGTTTGATCTACTCATTTTTTGACATATCTCCGAGATTGTTAGGAGCTGTTCTCACCTACCTGAGCAGACCTTAAAGCCTAATAAATACCCTGTAAATTTTATAATAATCAGTTTTAATGGGGGACGCGTCATTTTACCGATAAGTTGGAACATGAAAAAAACTTCAAATTTGCACTTTTTTTAAAAATGCTCTATTTTCGAAGAGCTATATCTCACTAACTATTTACCTTACAAGTGCGATTTGAGTCTCGTTTTGTGGGAAATTTAATCTGCCTTAAAATAAATATATTTTCTTTAAAAACCCATAACTTGGGAAATATTGTCGAAAAATCGACAAGTGCGAAAAAATCGTTGTTTTCCGACCACCACTCAGGTAGCATACGCCTCTCAGGGTTGCAAATCTGTATTTACACTTCCAATATAGGCTCAAAACACACAAGAAAAAAACCACTATAGCTCCATTTAATGTAGGTTCCATGTAAACTTTTATTGTACTATTAATGTTTTTTTTTTGTTAATTTGAAAAATATTTATGGTTTTCATCAAAAGTTAAGCCCTAATATATTTTTTCGAAATTCGACCGTTTTCCCACCTTAAATCAGCAAGCCAATGATAGATATAAATTTCATTAGCTCAAATGATATATTTTGTTAGCATATACTTAATATCCAAATTTGAAAAAATATTTTCCCTAATAGCTACGAAATTAGGATGGATGAAGAGCTACTCGATTTCTATCCATTTAGCATAGGTTCTATAATTTGCAATCATAAAAATATCATAAACCTAATGCATGATATTTATCGATATAGTACTTACTAGTCTATGTGCCATTCTAACTATGAAATGTCTAGCTCTCAAAAATCGCATTAAAAAAGCATCATCAGTTCTGTCAGGTTCGCATTCTCCTCTTTCTGAAATGAGTAAAATATAATTAAATTACGCGGTAGAAGTAAATGAGTTATGTATGTTATCTAGCCCTTGTATATTACTGATTTTCTGGAATATTGCCAGGAACTCGGGCCATCGTATGGCGTTAATCTTTTGGTTTCAACCTACAAATTTCCCTTTCAAATTGCGTATTTTCCCATGTAAAATACATGGAAACTTTGCATATCGTTCCAAAACGCACCTTATCCGTTGGCAGCGTTACTTCAAACTGAGTCAAATCCAGCCAACCAATTATAAAATTGAATTTTAACCACATGACGCAGACATGTTAAGACGAATAATCAGATACAAGGGAGATACGCGCAACTCAAGGTTAATAAATCATCCGAAAGAGACAAAGCTGCCACGCCTTCTTTGTCTCTCTCCACGGCAGATGGCGCACGACACGGGCGCTGTCGTTCGCCCACCAAATTCAAATTAACCATCTCATTTTCTTTATTTATTCAAAATTTCCAGGTTGAATTAAATAAATACTCGCATATAATAATTTAAAATGTCATTTATTTGGTTTTAATGTATATTTTTCATACAGAAAATAGGAATCAATATCAC
The DNA here is from genome assembly GCA_016904865.1 of Pissodes strobi. Taxonomy (NCBI): domain Eukaryota; kingdom Metazoa; phylum Arthropoda; class Insecta; order Coleoptera; family Curculionidae; genus Pissodes; species Pissodes strobi. The sequence continues at coordinate 16,479 of JAEQML010050799.1, forward strand.
TTAAAAGAAGTGACATTGTAAAACTGAATGGCCAAACAGACTATGATTTTTCCTTCCTATTTATTAAATTTAATATAAACATAATTGCACTAATGCTTCTTGCGATTATTATTTTTAGGTAATCTTTCTATAATGAAAGCAAAAAGAATCGAAAGTAGCAACTTAGCAACTGAATGACAAATGCAAAAAATACTTACAAAGACAAATACGTTGCCTTCCATCGAGCAACCAGATTGAATTTGCATGCGACAAACTATCATAATAATAAGTAATATACACTCTAATCACTAATAAAAATTAAAAATTCAAGGTGGGAAACTATGAAAATCGCACAGCAAATCACAAAAAACGTAAACAGCACAACGAAACAAAGTCGCCATAACAAAAATGCCGTTTAGCTGGTATCGTTGTAATATTTCACCTCACGCATAATCCTCCGCTCGCTTCGCTCGCCCCGGGATCGCAACCAAACAAAACTAACCCAAGGCAATGCCCAACACCAAGAAAAAACAGGTTTGAAATATATATGAGTTAACACATACGCATGCGTGAAGTCTCAAAATTGCTGTAGGTAGACGCGAATGCCGTCAGTGTGATTTCAGTTACTAGTGCACTTGTGAAATGAGAGGCGCGTGATTGGCTAACTACGTGAGGTGACGCATGTCTTCGCGATTCAACCAGTTGTTTGTATATCCCCTGATGGTCTAGGGGTCTGCATAGTTGGCCTTCACTTCGGCGACCTGGGTTCAAATCCCGTCGGTTTTGTTTTTTTTTAAGTAAACAGTTTTTTTCTTCATTTTTGGGTTAGAACGAGCGGAGGGCCATATACTTGCTAATTGCAGGTATTTAAACCCCTACATTCACAAGTGCACTAGTAACTAAAATATCGCATGCCGTCATCGGCGCCCGGCTGCCACCTTTCTGATGCGGCGTTGTCAAATTGATTTTTTTTATTTATCTTTTGTTTCTTAATCAAGCGTGAGTAAAAAAAGAACATCAAAATGTATGTACAGAAATTGTAGGCAAATTGGCAACCACGGTGACTGCTCCACCTATGTTCGTTTCCCTAGATGAGTGACAAGGAAATAAGTATAGGAAGTTAAGTGAAACAAAAAGCGATTAAGAACAGTGTACAAATTTACTGGCCTCTTGTCTCTGGAATAATATTATTTTTGGCGTCATTCGTTTGGAAACTTTGATTTTATGCACTTTAGGATCTAAAATAGCGGTTTTAATCCCTAATTTCGGAGACTAAAGTGGCGCTTTTAATCCCTAAGGATTAAAAGTAAAATTATTGAATTATGAAGCAAACGGTAACGCAACGGAAACTTCTGAGGAAGTGGCGACAAAAACTTGGCCAACCACGTTTTATCACTGGTTTAGGGTATTTTCGACATAGCCCTCGGCAACGGCGCTACTTTTCCAACCACCATGTCGTTTAAGTTGGTCCAGGTTTGCTCCTGAATCTGCAAGTAAAGACGTTCCTTTAAAGCAGTGCCCGGTATACATTAGGTAGTTTCAGATATTCGGCGATTTTTGTTGGCAGCAGTCCAAATATGTTTTTACCGATATGCTGTGATGTGCATCGTCCGTTTCTGTACCCGACAAAAAATCTGTCTTAGAGCAATATATTTTTTTCACTAATTCTACCACATATGTAGGGTTTTCAGTGGATCTTTTAACCAAAAAGGAGAGGTATTTGTGGTTTTTTGTGTCCCGGACATTTACCAGAAAAAAATGTCCATGGTCCAAGACATCACTGCAATCTAAGAGCTCCTTCCCCCGACAGACCCCAGCTACACCCTTATTTAGCGTCACCTCTAACAAAATTATTGTTTATCACTAAATCTCGTAATACAAAATTGATAGGTACCTCATTCACTAAAAAGTCTTCATTTGAAGATTTTTGTAGGCATTCTTTGATGTTTTGTAAGTCCATAATCACTGATTTCTTCGGTTTATAACCAGCATTTCTCCTCTTTAAACGTACGGTAAGTTTACTGTACTTGCAAATATCGGTATTGGTCTCTAGAATCATCGTGGCTTTTATCATCGAATACTGTCTCCACAACGACGAGGCCTTGAGTTTCTAAAAATATGCCAATAGCACCTTTTCTTCTGTAAAACTATTCACACCATTTTGTAAAGTCTGTATATTGTTTCTCATATAGATGCTGAGATTTTGGGGGTAGCAGCTGACTTATAGCCTCTTCGGCGGCTTTTTCAATGTTCGTATTTAAAATTTTCAGCAATGTGACACGTTTTTGACAAATAAATTTGTTAGCGTCAAGGGATTTTTTTTTACACACCAAGATTTGGGATGGATTTTGGTGTGTCAACAGTATAAAAACCAGATAACAACGTTTATGATATTTTGTACAGTAGGTACCAATGGTGTTTGTCTTTCTTTCCTGTAATTATTTTTCCAAAATGGATAAACTAGCGTATACACCACAGGGCTAATGTGTTTTTTATCCCTCAGCTCGCTTGGCTCGGGCTATAGACTTTTAGCTTCGGGATAAAAAATACCACTTTAGTCTCTAGGTATATAATATACTATATTGTGTTCAGAGTTTTTTGTTAGATAATAATAATGAAATAAACAATTAGAGCAGTACCGAGTGGTAGTGGAAGAAAAAAGGTTTCTAAACCAATCCAAGCTTATGGGAAAATACAATTAAAAATAAATAGCAGGTAGGACACGTCTATTCTACTATTTGTGAAATATATTTTTTGTTATGGGAAAGTAGCTACAGCAGACGGTCAAAATAAAATTAAAACTAAAAAGGGAGTAACAAGTTTGTATAACATTCCAAGGTCAATTCTACGACACTATGTTGATGGCACCAGAGGCAAAGGTGCTATTGCTGGCTCCGGAGGGAGTGATCGAATGCAATTAACTGTTTAGCAGGAGCAAAATCTAGCTCAACATCTCAAGACCATGGAGTAATGGAGATTTGGATTATGCAAGGAAAAATTCCTTGATGTTACGCAAGTATTTATTAGAGGGACTGCTATTTTGACAAGATTCAACATTGATCGTCCTGGCGATGAATGGTTTGTGAATTTTCGAAAAAGAAATTTTTTAAGTATAAAGAAACCTCATTTGTTATTTATGTTTTTTTACGTATAGGATCAAAAAATAGGTGAAGCTTCTTAATAAACTGCACCTGATTTTCACTGTGATGAAACTTCCTTTTGTTCGGATCCAAGTAAAACAAAATTATCATTGGAACAAAAAAAAAGCACTAGGCAAATAAGTTCAGCTGGTAGAGGCAATAAAACTGTTTTGTTTTATGCTTCTACGAGTGCCCAAAAAGTGCCAAGGTTATGCGTTTTTAAAGGAAAATATATAATGGAAATGTAGATGATCGATGGGCCAACTTATCAAACAGCATATGCCACTTCAAAGAAAGGGTGGATGGATAGTATACATTTTTGAACCGGTTTAAAAAGTGATTCCTTTTGAGCGTTCAATTATTTAAATTTTTGATGGACATGCGTGTAACATTTCCTCAGACCTAATACAAACAGCATTTGAGAACAATGTAGTACTTCTCAAATTATCCCCCCACCCAAACAACACACGTTTTACTAATTGGGATAGATAAATAATTCGTTGGCAGAGAGGGAATCCGAGAAGGAAGATTCCAAATGACACATTTTGTAGAGCTACTGCAAAAAGTATATCTAAATATGCCTGAAAGCAATATTATCAATGGATTCAAAGTTACTCACATTTATGATCCCGGTTGGGACGATCAGCAATTTCCGAGAATATAATATTTCGAATTGACAAGTTGAGAAATTATAAAAATCAACAAGGCTAGTTGCATGTGCAAAATGAAACCATGGATATGCAACAGGATGAGCCGGAAAATATGGCCAGCATAGACATTGTGGATTCTGAAGAAACTGTAAGCATTAACTGATACGAATAAAGATAAGCTGTGTGTTAATGTGCAGACTGGAAGCAATGCGGATTCAAGCCTGCAGGAAAATATTACAAATATGGACATTGACGAATCTGAAGAAACTGTAGAGAATTAAACGAATAGAGCTATGATAGCTACGACTAATTTCTAAAACACAACTGATGCTGAGTCAGCTACAAATTTATCGAGTGCTTCCAATAAAATCGAAGGGGTAAAAGAAGCTAAAACTTTTTTGAAGAAATTGAATAACGATAATAAGCAGGATGAGAAAAATAATAAAACAAAACATAGGCTTCAACAAAACACTTAATGTAGGACAGCTGTCATTAACTATTCCAATTAATAAGTCTACTAAGAATCTCAAGGAGTATATTCCGGAAAAAAAAAAACAAAGAATACTAATCCGGACTCTATATCTGAGTGGGAATCAGATGTTGATGATGAGCATTTAAAGATCCTTTACACAAATAGTGCACTATGTAAAAATCGACCTCTCCTATTGGTCGATCCATCTCGTATTACCATATGTCTGCGTGATGCAATCGATTTCTATCAAGAGTTCTTGTGGTGTAGAGGTTTAGATCGTTGGGTCTCACCTGGAAAACGCGGGTTCGAACCCCGTTGCTTTTTTTTTAAAGATTATGTTTCTAAACAGCTCTTTTTCTTGTCTTGGGTATGTCTTGGGTTAGATTGGGTTAGCACCTGGTTAGTTTCCTTTTCTTGAGCCCACGTAGCGAGCGAAGCGAGCGGAGGGTCATGCGGGTCGACCAATGGGAAAGGCCGATTTTTATATAGTGCTCTATTTGGGTAAAGGATCTTATAATGCTGATGATGATAATATTCGATCAAATTTCTGTCACTGCTGAAGATTATGTTAATAGTCACATAATATTTTAATAATAAGACACTTATTTATATGCCTAATGGCATAATGTAATGGGAAACACTTTATGTGTGACATGTGGCACGTATGGGATTGGCAGATTGGTTAAGTGGATGTTGGAAAGTAACATTCTGTGGAGGTTAGTGCAAATCTTTCCTTCCGGCATCTTGACCATCCAGTGCCGGATTACCCACTAGGCTAACCTAGGGGCGCCCAGGCTGTGGGGGCGCCGTGGGACCGGCGCCGGCGGCGCGATCTCCCAAACCCTAAATTATCCCAATGTCTCAATTCCTAGTTAAATATCAAAAGTACAATTTATCTAGGAATCTATATTCAGTACAATGATACACTATTTATTAAATTGAAAAGGTTTACTTAATAAAAATATGTACAAATTAAACCATTCTTAATTCTATTTTTATCGCATCGCCTATCCCTGTTAAGGTGATAATATTTTGATTTTGCTATAACAAAGAAATTATGTGCCTCACCTTTATAAGCATACAACTGAAGTGAAACTTCTGAAAGAGATATTAGAAATTGGGTTTTTATTTTTTAAGCTTTTTTTCCTCAACTTTTACCCCCGGTTTCGACACTTTTGTTTTTATTTGCGCCCTCACTGATAACCCGTACCGGGTCATCGCTTGTCCGATTCTCGATCCGTGGCTTCGTTGCAGAGATATCAGCAAAAAACGGGTTTTTTTCCCAATATCTTCCCTTAAATTAGATACCCCTCCCCTCCATATCGTCAAAGGAAGCCCCACATGAGGCGCACCTACCATAAAAATTTCGACTCCGTAGCTATTCTCGTTCTCCCGATATGAATTATTTTAATTTGTCCTTCTCCCCTCTCTCCAGGCCGAACGGAAGAGAGGGGGGTACAGGGTCCAGTTTTCGTCCAGGAACCTCATTTTACCTCGGGTACATGTCCTGCTCTTTAGCTATACTGAAATATTGAAATATGATCGTTTTCAACACTAAATAGAGTGAAAACTTGGAAAAACCATATGAGAATCACAAGTCAACGAAAGGTGACAGACCTATCCATTTTAGCCATTGAATCGGAACTGGTCCAAACAATAGACATAATTTTTAATAAATGTGTTTTAATATTTGTTAAAAGACGATTTTTATTAGTGCAGTAAAACCAAGCTATCAAAAACATTAACATGAAGGGAGGGGAGGGGGGTGCCAAGGATCGACTAGCCTAGGACGCCTCGGACCCTTAATCCGGTCCTGTAGACCATCAGAAGATCGAATAAGAACACTACAAATGTGGGCCATTCAGAAGGGCAGTGCGATGTCTCAGTAGAACAGTTTTGAAACAGCTTTGTTTTAGAATGTATTTTTGGAATCTTCTATTGAGCCTAGGGAGTACCTTAACTTACCCTTTTGTGCGTGTTTCGGTTCTCGGCATTTTGTAATCCCATGTGAACGGTTACTATAAGTTTCATTTATTTTTCCTTGTAAATGCTATGCATTCTTTTGAGGCAGCCTAGCTGATTTCAACGAATCTAAGCAGATAAGAAACCCCTAGCAGTATATTTTTTTCTTGCCTGTATTTTTCCAGACTTTTGATTTTAAGCAAAAGTCTTCATTATGTCGGGACTTTTCAAAAAGTCGTTTTACTGAAGAATTGATTGGTTAATCGGTTGTATACATGTTTCCTTCCTGGAGTTATATGAAGAGCTGTCTATGAGTCCCATGGACCAATTTAGCAGATCGACCCGAAGTTTCAGATAAGTAAATTACTTCTATTCTAATAAATTTATACCGCCGCGCGCCGTTATAGTAAGCATTTAAACCATTTTTTTGCACATTAGTTGATCTTTGTAAGTCTAAAGTTTTTTTTTGTAATTATTATTCCTTTTAACCACAGGGATTTAAGAAAGTGTAACGAAACACGATCATCTTCTAGGTTTAGTAGTGATTACTATTTTGTTAAATTTTGAGCTTATCTGTTTTCAAACAAGTAATCTTGTGGTACGAGGCATAAGAATAATAAATAACAAACAACCAGAATCCAATCTTTCCTTGTTGCTACACCTTGTCTGCCGTGACCTCGAAGGACTCGATCCGCCGAAATTCCGCCGAAACTCGCCAGTGTAGGCGCTACGGCTGTAGTAAACAGATCGTCTAAAATACGATAAAATTCTAGCTGTTAGAAATACGGGGTTATACTTTGGATGCATTTTCCCTTGGTGTTTTAATGGATTTTTGGACGAGTTAACTTATATTATAGACCAAATTCGATTAATAGAGGGTAACTAAAAACCATAAGTTAATAATTTGGCGAAATAAATATATTGGTTAGAAAAGAAAAGGTTTTATTTATTAACATCTTTATATCTTAGGAATGATTAAATCGCTGAAAACGTCAGTATACATAACTATCCGAAAGTTGATTGGACGACTAACCAAAACTAACCCAATTTATTAAAATATATTATAACGTATCATAACCGGTTCAAATGACAAAAATAATTTGAAACTAAGTACCATACTTGGACGACTAACCAAAACTAACCTCATCTATTCAAATTAATTATAACGTATCGTCACCAGTTCAAATGACTAAAATAAGTTGAAACTAAGTGAAACTAACCTTAAGTTGAGTCAACGAATAACCAAAACTAACCAAATCTATTAAAATTTATTATAATGTATGGGAACCAGTTCAAATGACTAAAATAAGTTGAGACTAAGTGAAACTAATCGAAAGTTGCGTCAACGACTAACCAAAATTAACCAAATCTATTAAAGTTTATTATAACATATGGTAACCGTACTGTGATACTCGTGACTTTTTTATTGTAAATATGAATCTTTTTGCGTACTATATTAATAGATAATTTTGCATGTTAATGAAATATCTGGCAGCGTTAATATAGTGGAGTATTTTGATATGATTTAACGGGACATTATTATTTGGAATGGTTTTAAAATTAAAACTAAAGCCCATATGCTGAAAACGCATCAAACCGGATATCCGTGAATTTGAAAAATACTAATGGTTTGGAAATTTTTTTAAGTAAACGGTGCTAATTTCTCGCTTATTGGAATTAAAAATAAGGTGGAACATAGTTTCGCCACAGAACTAGGAAAAATTGGAAGGTCAATATTTTCACTAGTAAAGTGGCTTCATCTTATTTTTCCTTGGAAACCAAAGAAGTGCATATTATTTGCCTTACCAATTGGTCAATAATAAGTACAAACTTTACGGGATAATCGTTGGAGCTTTTCCGAGAAAATCGATTTTGTTCTTTTTTTCAAGAATAAAGGCACCGATTTTTCACATCAGAAAAATGGGGTAGTACGTATTATTTGCCTACTAAATTGTTAACATATAAAAATATAATGAAAATCGTTAAGGCCGTTTGTGTGAAAACCAATTTTTTAATATTTTTCTTTATAAACTATCCTTAATTGTAAGGTTAGAGAATAAAAATTGTAAAGCGTCTGGAGACATTGTCCCGAAACTCCTAAATACCCATTTTGGTAGAAATCGTCTTAACGATATTGGAGAAAAGTCGTGTGACGGACAGAGACACACACCCACACAAAGACACAGTTTTGTTTTTTTTTTCAGAATTTAATGTTTTTTGAACTATAGGGGTCATAATTCGTCGAGATTGGCAAAAAAAAGTCGCGAGTAGCATATTCCAGGTGATAGAAGTGAATATTTCTTTATTGATGTTATAAGAGATAAAATGTGAGTGAATCATATAATAATCAATTTTAATACATTTGGTGATTCTAACCAACTTTCGGTTAGTTTTACTTAGTCTCAAGTGATTTTACTTATTTGAGTCGGTTTCGATACGTGATAATCAATTTTAATAGATTTGGTTAGTCGCTGAAGCAATTTTCGGTTAGTATGGCATAGTCTTAACTTATTTTAGTAATTTGAACCGGTTCCAATACGTTATGAGGAATTTTAATAGATTTGGTTAGTCGTTGAAGCAACTTTCGGTTAGTTTGGCATAGTCTTAACTCATTTTAGTCATTTGAAGCGGTTCCAATACGTTATGAGAAACTTTAATAGATTTGTTTAGTCGTTGAAGCAACTTTCAGTTAGTTTCTCTTAGGCTCAACTATTTTAGTCATTTGAATAGTTACAATAAGCGAGAAAGTAGTACCGTTTGAATGAATTTTTCCAAACCATCAGTATTTGGCAAATTCACAGATATTCTTTATGATGCATTTTCAGCAGATGGGCTTTAGGGCATTTTAAAACCGTTCCAAATAATAATAATTTACTGTTGAATCCTAAATCCTACCCAATGATCTATACAAATGGATTAGCGTAATGCATGTGTCATCTGAGGAGAAATTGATTACGCGTGGGCGAAAATAGTATATTATTTTATATGGAGGAAAAGTGATACTTTTCATGGCGCGCTCGTGTTTAACAGCCGAACGGAGTGAGGCTGGTAATAGAGAGCAAGTCATGAAAAGTAACTTTTCCTCCAAATAAAATATGCTGTTTTTTCTTCAAATGTCGACAAATTAATGCAAAAACATCTCTTTTTAATAGTAATAATATCTAATTATTATTAAACATAAATGGGTTCGTAAGGCGGCTTAGACCACGGTCGTAGGTGGTCTTGCTTAGACCGGTGTCGGTGAATATAATGTAACATAAATCTGTCAGTGGACACTGTCAACAATAATTATTTTTTTAAGATTGCGTCTCCGATTGCGTTTTAATTCCGTATTGATAAGCAGTTATTGAGTAAGTTCGATTAAATAATAACCAATTTGTTCCTAAATTAGTGATTTTTAGAAATGCAGTCACAAATTGAGTGATAAATACAAATTGTAGTTTAATAAATCTTGAGTTGTTGACGCTTATTTTGTTGTCTGTGTGTATTGTATCTATGTTGCTATGACAACACTTTTACCTCCGCCGGCGGAAAAGTGAAAAGTAAAGCTCCGGCGGAGGAAAAACGAAACTTCACGGCCGCCTACACAGTCGAGTAATGACGGATTTACTGACGTTTGAAGAAAAAATGTGTTTGTGCGCTCGATTCCCAGTCATATTTTTTGACACCTCGGCATTACTGATAAAGCACAATAACACTCAATCCGTCAGTGAAATGTCAAAATCGCCAGCTGTTCAGCAAGGCGGTTGATTACTGTTGATTTTCCAGGCCCGTACGGAGCTCGTAGTTTCGTTAAGTAAAATCGAATTAGTACCGATCGACGGCAAACCGGGCAAACAGAATCTACGGTGTACACCCAAGCTACGCCATTCGGTAATTCGCTATTTAATTCGCTATTTGTTTTGTTCGGTTGGGATGTGGTTTGGTTAGTTAGTTTAGTTTACTTTAAACGCCTTTCAAGTGATTAAGTAGTGTTTGTGTGTGATTTTTGACTATTTTAAAAAACTGCGACTGCTTTTTAGCTTATTGATTGAGTCATCAATTACTGATCATTACATTACGAGTACTCATACTTGTATGGTTAATCCTAGTCGAAGCAAAGGCGTTATCTCTAAATATGCGCAATATGCTGTATGCCGTGATTTTCTAGTAGAGTTGATATCATAATAAACGTTTTAAGATCCTTTACAGGCCTAGGTCAAATGAGTCCACGTCTCTATGTTCTAAACTTCCGCCTACAAAATAACAGCTGATCAATTAAACTCGAATTTTAAGAAGCGTCTAGAGATCAGGCGTAATTTTCTATGCGGCGAAACGAATCCATGTCTCTACGTTCTAGCAAAACGAACACCTCGTTGGTGTAGTAGGCAGAGTGCTTGCCTGTCATTCCTGCGCTGCGGGTTTGATTCCCGTGTCGGTCGCTACAAATGTTTTGTTTATTGTTTTTTATTAATTAACCTTTTTTTCTTAATTGTGGGTTACTTTGGGTTAGCCTTGTGTCAGTTTTGGTTAGCACTTGGTTAGTTCTTGTTGATTGAGCCGCCGAGCGAGCGAAGCGAGTGGAGGGCCATGCAAAGCCATAATAATACCTATTATTCGTTTCGCCACATCGAAAATTACGCCTGATTTCTAGACGATTGTGTATTTTATTCTGTTTTGTCTGGTATTTACTTTTAAGGCGCCAAAAGAACCCAGTGAACCCATATATAATCATCCATGGTATTTATCTATGATTTACTCTAATGATTTAGGCAATATCTGGTGCAAACTTAGTTTTTCATTGTTTTTTACCAAATTACAATGTTTGTGCAAGTGATTGATAAGAGTTGTCTTCTAAGTGAATTTAGTAATGTACTATGTACTGAAGAAGTTTTGATACAAAAATCAAAACTATTTATATCAAAATACATAAAATAAATTTATAAGTACGGGCCTGCTCATGTTCTCGAATTACAATAAGCATTGTTACAGTGCGCAAACGCAATCATCCCGAGATTTGCTAGAGTTTACGTTTTGTCCCAGCTAAACCCACACCAGATGCAAAAGATCGGCAAATTCCTCGCAGCCAACTTTAACCTTGACGTGGCGGTTATACGCGGCCTGCACCAAGTAATCTGGGTATCATTATAGAATTGTTCTTCAAAATTAAAATAGTTGGTATGCACCAATTAAATGAAAACGTGTTTTGTTGGTGGACTGGTTCAGGAAAAATAAAAAACTGCAATAGCCATTCACTTTCTCTTTTCCCAACAGTTGTGGCATTATTTTGCCACTAAAGAATGCGAACGGTTAGCTCTTAATGCGGAGGCCGGGGTTCTTGGCATATGGCCTTTGTGTACTTAAATTGGGCGCCACGTAATTTGGAAGAGATACTGCAAGTTCCTAGTCTAGTAAATCACAAAACCTAGATTGTCTTTAATAGATGTTAATTGTATTTTCAAGAACGAAATGGGGGAAAACAGTCAAGCAGTAAACACTTCAAACATAAACAAAACAAGTATTCTTTATTTACAAGAATATATACCCCCTACGTTGGGAATAACACATAATTAAAATTATGAAGATATAATTCATTCCTACAGATTAAACAAAATAATGTTATGAAGAAGCTTATCTTGGTAACGATTACCTCTTGGGTGTTTTATTTAAAGTAAATTATATACCTAGAGGGAAAAGACTCATGAATCTTTGTTTCCAGGGTTACTAAATATGTATATCCGTAAAAGGCATTAAATGTGTATAATATCTACCAAGTGAGCCGAACAATTAAAGATAAAAAGAATATGAATAAGTTAGTGATAAAGTATAAAATTTTACACTAGATAGACACTGATCTTTTATATAATAAAAGGAAAGAACTGGCCTTGAGTTACTCCTGTCAGCTGGATAAGTGCTTCCCGCTCTGAGGTTTTGGTGGCTTATTGTTCCCTTCTCTAATCATGTGAAATTCCGGAACAACTGAATCTTCTACTCTACCCTGTCCATGAAGCATGGAAGTTTAAGATTTACCTATAGACTGTAAATCCCAATTGAAACTTATAGCATCTGTATGCCATTCCCAAATCAAAATTATCTAATATTCTCTAATATTAACATCCCATAATAAAACCTGAAACAAACATGAAGTCTTTAGCCACTTTACTTAAGATTGTTGAAATGTTCTGTTTTTTAAAAAGCACAAGCCAACGATTACCTACCTTACTAGGTGGTGATGGATTAACCATAAAAATTAAAAGGCATCTTCAAGGATTAGACAAAACTATAATAAGCCAAGCCCTTCTCAGGCCTAATGGCACAAGATTTTGAAAATCTTTTGGCCTAATGGACCCATGATGTATCTTCAATACAAAACTATAAAATCGGTCTAGACACTTCGGCTACATCATGAAGACAAAGGCTACTTGAACTTGACCGCTTGACCTTTTTTCGATGTCAATTGTCAGCTGATTGACACCGAGCGGCAGAAGCTGCTTTCTCATGCACAGTGCAATACATAATGAACATTAGTGTCACTCACCGATCTCCATATATGGATAAGCACAAAGCGATGCATATCATACTGATTCATGCGTCTTCAGATGTAAACAAAAGAAGGTAATTCTGAGGCTGCGCAGTTTCAATTAGCAGGTTATCGATCGATTCCACGTGCTTCATCACCGCATGGCCGCGAATAAGTGACAGGTCCGGATTTTAAGAATTTGGAAAAATATTTTTGCCGTTGTATATATTACCAAAAATTTAAAGGCAAGTTGATAGATGATATATTTAACACAAAAATTGCAAGCCATTGGTTTTTAAAACAAATAGAATAGACCAACCGATAAAATATAGACCGTTTGCTATTTTTTCCGAATCTTGCTTTGTTTTGGAGACAAAAAAAAATAAAAACTATTTCTTTCCTCGTCCCTGGGCGACACAAAAACCAATTAAGAAATGTAAAAATATGACAGTAAGTATATAATTATGTTAAAGGAATAAACCATTGATAAGTATGCAAAAAATATACTACCAAATATTTTGGTACCTACTTAATTTTTACATTCTTTATGTGTGGCATGCATTTTTTTTGTTAAAAATATTAACTAGTTTGCCCAAAATGATTTTATGACCAAGAAAATTTAAATGATTTATACTGTAAAATCTGGTGTAACACAGGCGCAGCACTGAAACTTGTAAATTTTCAAATATATATATTTTTAAAAATCATCCCTTTGATTCAAAAATATTAAAAAATGGAAGCACCTCCTAATAAAACCCTTTTTATATGCCTTTGCCTTAAATTTTACTTTCTCTTTAAGTTAGTCTTGAATAGGTACTACTTTTAAAAGAGATTTGTAATGTTAAAGTATTTTGCATTCACACATTACATACCACAATCTGTAGGTAAGAAATACACCTTTTTTAGTTTTTTAAAATATGAATTTTTGTTGCATTGAATAGCTAAAATAACTTTGGGGCAAAGAAAGGTTTATTAAAACAAAACATCATGATATAAACGTTTTACTTACATTAACTTACATTAGGTAGTAGTAGTAGTCTATTTGGAAAAAGCCAATAATACAAAATATGTAGGTAGTATGTACCAAGATAAATGCTCATGAAAACCTGAAAACATTTAAGAGTAATTAGGAAGATTCCTTCCTTAAACTGATTACTTTTTATTACAACAGTGAAAAAAATCGATAAGTATTTTTTTATTTCCACTAAATATGAATATTACGAGAGCTATGCCAGTTTTTAGTTTTGTATATATAGATATACTATGCATGGTGTGACGTAATAATTCATGTGTATTGTGACGTCATAAGCACATTTCAAGGCGTAACTGCCTCATTTTTCGCCTTATGAGAAAAAGAAAAAACACGTGTCCACTTAGTTTTCATTGGCTATCGAAAAATTGATGAAACTTCCGCATTGTTCCGTATACCTGTTTCTGCTATTTTAATAGATTTTTTAAAAAATATTTTACAGACTGTTCTATAGGTTCAACATAGAAATAATCCGTGGGGGAAGCTTTAACATTTTTTTCCAATTTTTACTCCCTTCTTTTATTTTTTCTTTACCTTTACAGACATACAAATTGTACTTTACGTCACTCACTACACTTTTCTGTCCTAAATTTTTAAAAGAAGGGGGTAAATATTGGAAAAAAATTAAAGCTCCCCCCACGTATCATTTCTATATTATTGAACCCATATATAATTTAAAATAGCAGAAACAAGTATGGGGAATAATTACCCATTTGTTTAGAGCATCAAAGCTCCTCAACAAAGTAAATTAAAATTAATCCTACCTATAAGAAGACTCTTTTAATACAAAATGATAAAACTGAATAAACTCACTGCTATTTATGCATCGTGACAGTAAATAAACCCTTTTTAAGATATTATTCCCATATTTTGTATGTAATGCTGCAGTTATCCTTAAAAGAAAATGATAGTTACTTAAAATAAGAAATCCCTGGTATTCTACCCTTATTTTGGCAACACCAAATCAAACACCGTTGAGTATTTTCTTTGACCTTGGCAGTTGACGCCATTGTCTTTTAAGGTTTTTTGTCTTTAAATCATATTCCTAACGTCTACACCAACTTATACACTAACAAAATACACTAATAACGAACTATTATAATAATAAACTAAACTAGATGTCCAGGAGTAAATTAGTTATTTTCAATGAAAACGATAATATAAACCACTCAGACGCACGTACGTACTTCAATAAGTGAACGAAACGAAACGCCGAAACCCATTACGGCAAACACAGAAAAAAGAATTATTTCAAGCGCAAGCAACAAGCAAGGTCAGAAAAATTTGATAATATTTTTGATTACCGAACTGTAAAAGCTTTATGAGCTGATTTCGTTCTGTCGCTTCTCGGTGTTTGTGCGCATGAGTAAAATTATCCTATTTTCAGTTCTGTCCGACGCAGAATCCGGTTTTTTCCCCATGATTGGTACGATTTTTCGACGCATGCAGACGGTTTGTGCTTATCCATATATGGAGATCGGTGGTGTCACTCGGGTTCGATTGCTCGAGTCAGCATCGTAACCACAATGAGGAATGACGTCATATTTAAATATTAAATTGCATGAAACATAATGACTAAAGATGAGAATTAATTTAAAAGAAAACAATCTTATTGAGAAATTAAGGTAATATTAAATTAATAAGATAGTATGTATGTTTTATTACTGTGAGAAATCCAACCATGAAGAAAGGTTAATAGTTCTTATCAACATCTCGTAAAAAGAAAGTTAAAGACTGTCTGATACTTCGTGGCTTAATAACTTAATGTTTGCTTAAGTTATGAAATAACTTATGTTCTAAATAAATACAAATAAAAGTAGGCATGTAACAAATAAGGGTTAAGTGTTATTTTTCCAGAGAGTTACTTAAATAGGTACATTCAAAGCATAATATATGAAAACAACCGTAATTCTATATTGCTTGAATTCTAAAAAACAGGTAGCATTTACTTATAATACTATTCATGAAAAATTAAATGCTACACAGTCATGGAAATTTTGTGTTATTATGGCTGCTCTGACTTTTTTTTTACAGAAATTCCCTTAATACGTTTTAATGTATGCCGATTTAAGGTTATTTTAATGAAAATGTTTCTATTATCCTAATATAGGGCCTCAAATAGTAAAAAAGTACATGCTACATTGGCAACATGACGTCATACGCGTGAGAGATCGTGTTAGTTTGTTTATTTAAACTTAAATTTGATCATAAGGTAGCGGAATCGGTTCAAATGACTAAAATAAATTGGAACTAACTAAAACCAACCGAAAGTTGATTGAACAACTAGCCAAAAGTAACCAAAAGCACCAAAACGAACTCAAACGTATCGGAACAGGTTACAAACATTAAAATAAGTTAAAACTAACCAAAACGAGCCAAATTTTAAGGACTAACCAAAACTAACCAAAAACATTAAATTTGATTAAAACAAATCGAAACCGATTCAAACGACTAATATAAATTGGAACTAGCTAAAAGTAACCGAAAGTTGATTGAATAACTAACCAAAACTAACCAAAAGCAAATAAAAGCAACGAAACGGGCTAAAATGTATCGGAACAGATTCAAAACATTAAAGTAAGTTAAAACTAACCCAAATTAACCGAATATTGGCGACTAACCTAAACTAACCAAAAACAATAAAATTGATTATAATGTATCGGAACTGGTTCAAACGACTAAAATAATTTAAAATTAACTGAAATCAACCGAAAATTGATCGAGCGACTAACCAAAACTGACCAAAAGTATCCAAAAGTAGCAAAAAAAGACTAAAACGTATCGGCACTGATTAAAAATATTAGATTAAGATTAATTTAACCGAAGTCTGGCTACTAACTTAAATTGACCAAATACATTTAAACTGGTTATAACGTATCGCAACCGGCTCAAATGACAAAAATAAATTAGAACTAACTGAAAGTAACCGAAAGTTTATTGAATAACTAACCAAAACTAACCAAAAGAACTAAAATTGATAATAACGTATAGGAGCCGGTTCAAATGACTTAAATAAATTAAGACTAACTGAAATTAACCGAAAGTTGGTTAAACGACTAACTAAAAGTAAATAAAAGCACCAAAAAGGCTAATTTTCAGTTAGTTTTAATTCATTTTAGTCATTTGAACCAGTTCCGATACGTTATACCCAATTTTAGTGTTTTTGGTTAGTCACCAAAATTCGGTTAATTTGTATTAGTTTTAACTTACTTCCATAGTTTTAATCTATTTCGATACGTTTTAGCCCGTTTTGGTGCTTTTAGTTACTTTTGGTTAGTCATTCAATCAACATTCGGTTACTTTCAGCCAGTTCCAATTTATTTTAGTCAATTGAACAGGTTCCGATACGTTATAACCAATTTAAACGCATTTGGTTAATTTTGGTTAGTCGCTAAAATTCGGTTAATTTAGGTTAGTTATTTATTTTTATACCTTTAATCAGTTCCGATAGGTTTAGCCCTTTTTGTGTTTATGGTTACTTTTGATTAGTTTTGGTTAATCATTCAATCAGCTTTCGGTTAGTTTTAGTTAGTTTCAATTTATTACAGTCATTTGAACCGGATCCGATACTTCTAATGTTTTGGTTCATTTTAGTGAATCGCCAAATTTCGGTTATTTTGGGTTAGTTACTTATTTTACTACCTTTAATCAGTTCCTATACGAATTAGCCCTTTTTCGGTGTTTATGGTTACTTTGATTAGTTTTGGTTAGTCATTCAATCAGTTTTCGGTTAGTTTTAGTTAATTTGAATTTATTTCAGTCATTTGAATCGGATCCGTTACGTTATATAACCAATTTTAATGTTTTTGTTAATTTTAGTTAGTCAAAATTCGGTTATTTAAAGTTAGTTTCAATTTACCTTAATATTTTTAATATATTCCGATATGTTTTCGCCGTTTCTGGTGCTTTTGGTTAGTCTTGGTTAGTCGTTCAATCAACTATCAGTTAATTTCACTTAGTTTTAATTTATTTTAATCATTTTAACCAGTTCCGATACGTTAAAAACAATATTAGTGTTTTTGATTATTTTTTGGGTTAGTCACCAAAATTCGGTTAATTTGGGTTAGTTTTAATACGTTTAACCTATTTCGATACGTTTTAGCCCGATTTGATGCTTTTACTTACTTTTGGTTAGTTTTGGTTAGTCGTTCAATCAGCTTTAGGTAAAATTCGGTTTGTTCCAATTTATTTTAGTCATTTGAACCGGTACTGAGACGTTATAAGCATTTTTAATGTTTTTGGTTAGTTTTGGTTAGCCACCAAATTCGGTTAATTTGGGTTAGTTTGAACTTACTTCAATAATTTTGATGCGTTTTAGCCCGTTTTGGTTACTTTTGGTTAGTCGTTAAGTCAACTTTCGGTAAAATTCAGTTAGTTTTAATATATTTTAGTAATTTGAACCGGTTCCGGTACGTTATAAGCGTTTGTTGTGTTTGTTTAGTTTTGGTTAGTCGCCAAAATTTAGGTTAGTTTTAACTTAACATTTGTAATCTGTTCTGATAAGTTTTAGCTCGTTTTGGTGCATTTTGTTATCCTTGGTTAGTCATTCAATCAACTTCCGGTTACTTTCAGTTATTTCGAAATTATTTTAGTCACTTGAACCGGTTCCGATACGTTAAAATCAAATTTAATGTTTGTTTTTGTTAGTCGCCAAAATTCGGTTGGTTTTGATTAATTTTAACTTACTTTAATTTTTGCAACCTGTTCCGATAGGTTTTAGCCCGTTTTAGCGCTTATGGTTAGTTTTGGTTAGTGGTCCAATCAAGTTTTGGTTAGTTTCACTAAGTTCCAATTTATTTTAGTTATTTGAACCGGTTTCAACACGTTATAATAAAATTTAATGTTTTCGGTTAGTTTTGGTTAGTCGTCAAAATTCGGTTCGTTTTGATTAGTTTTAACTTACTTCAATTTTTGTAACCTGTCCTGATACGTTTTAGCCCGTTTGGGTGCTTCTGGTTGGTCGTTCAATAAACTTTCGGTTAGTTTCAATCAGTTCCAATTTATTTTAGTCATTTGAACCGATTCCGATACGTTATAATCAAATTTAGGTTTAAATAAACAAACTAACATGATCTCTCACGCGTATGACGTCATGAATGTGGCAATGTATCATGCACTTTTTCACGATTTGAGGCCCTATACTAAGAAGCATTTGAAGATCCTTTACACAAATAGTGCACTATGTAAAAATCGACCTCTCCTATTGGTCGATCCATCTCGTATTACGAAGTGTCTGCGTGATGCAATCGGTTTCTTTCAAGAGCTCTCGTGGTGCAGAGGTTTATACAACTGGGTCTCACCTGAACGGCCAAGGTTCGAACCCCGTTGCTATTTTTTATTATTTTTTTGAAGATAATGTTTCTAAACAGTTTTTTCTTGATTTTGGGTATGTCTTGGGTTAGTTTCCTTTTTTTGAGCCCCCGTAGCGAGCGAAGCGAGCGGAGGGCCATGTGGATTGACAATAGGAAAGGCCGATTTTTTGTATAGTGCACTATTTGTGTAAAGGATCTTATAATGCTACTAAGAAAACAGAAACATTTTCAATGTTAAAATGCATTTTTAGATTGTCAGACATGCAGAATTAATTGGTTAAAACAAAAGTTCCGATATCATAAAAAAATTTCCCATATGTGGCCAATATTCTGGCGGACAATGTATAACATTTTATTTTATCTAATGTATAACATTAGTTGGATTTAAAAAAGATTTAACTATAACATTGTATCTGCCAGTTTTCAGATTTAATTGAATTTCGTGCTCATTCGATTTTAGAATATGCAATAATTTTGGAAATAAGTGTGCTGTAACGTGCATTAAACAACATTTATACACACCTTTCAGGATCGCGTGGTAATTTAAATAAAGATTTTTCGCAACCGCTTCTATTAGAACAATTCAAATAAAGGCGCTTATAACCAGGCATTTTCAACAAAAATAAAATAAAGATCCATTATTTGTCGTAACGCTCTCGGACTAAACCAAAAGACTCGCGTGGCTCGCGTTTAGAATCACACTAGAGCTTGCCCTTACTATTTCTTGGGATGGCTGGCCATCCAAAGGAGGCGGAGCTTTAAACGAATTCTTGTTTCATGCGTTAGGTGGGAGGTTTCGCATGGGGTTTTGTCGTCGTAAATTAGCCATTTCGGTGAAGGGTTATTGCTCATCCATTCGTATAGATCAGTGATACTACGAAATCAAAATACTCCGCTATATTAACGCTGCCAGATATATCATTAACATGCAAGACAATCTATTAATATATTACATAAAAAGATAGGCATTCATAATAAAAAAGATCACGAGTATCACAGTACACGTGATAGAAGTGTATAATTCTTTATCGAATCTCAACTTATTTTACTTATTTGAGCCGGTTCCGATACGTTATAACCAATTTTAATAGATTTGGTTAGTCGTCTAATCAACTTTCGCTTAGTTTCACTTAGTCTCAACTTATTTTAGCCATTTGAACCGGTTCCGACACGTTACAATCAATTTTAATAGATTTGGTTAGTTTAGGTTAGATGTCTAATAAACTTTTGGTTAGTTTCACTTAGTATCAACTTATTTTACTTATTTGAGCCGGTTTCGATACGTTATAATCAATTTTAATAGACTTGGTTTGTTTGGGTTAGTCGTCCAATCAACTTTCGGTTAGTTTCACTTATTCTCAACTTATTTTACTTATTTGAACCGGTTTCGATAATCAATTTTTCATAAACCTTTTGGTGACGCGGCCTTGAAAAATCACTTTTATGAAACCACAGAAATATTCACTCAAGAAAAGTTCAGCTATCCGGCCTTCCGTACTATTTTCTTAATAAAATATTAAATCAGTCACAATGCAGTAAGCGCGCTCATGGAATTCTGACTGCGGCGTTGATTGAAGGGTACCCAACGGTTTTGATCAATATACATGGTGGTGTTTGAGAGTTTGCATTCTGGTTATTTATTATTCTTGGGGTACGAGGTACAAATTTGCTCTTTTTTGTATCATAGCATAGCTTGTAATTTAGCGTTACGTCAGTGTCAAACTGAGATAATAATTTTATCCTTTACTTCAGTCATAATTACTGTGCTTGATGTATTTAATTGAGTACCATAATTCATTCACCATTCACTGCAAAGTCGATTTGATAAGTTTTCACTTTAAACATCATTCATATGTATTATTTTAGAGTATTCACTTCTAGAGTGAACTGGCTTAGGAGCAGTCATCGTTTTCTTCGGTTTTCATCCTTTTAATTCGAACTTTTGTGCACCTTTTTCCTTTATGTCCTTTTGCTACTAGTGGTCCTTTCAGGGAAGTAAATAGTAACTATCTTTAGATCAGATTAATTCGTCCTGTTAACTATAGCAACATATTGGGGCCTTTCTATCTTGCTCCATCGGCAAGTTAGTAGCCTCTATGAAAAAAAACATCCCGCCTTACTCTCGCCTTTTGGACAAATATTTGTTATTTTAAGAATAATTTTCGTACCGGTAATTTTTGCCCATTATCTGTGAGAAAATCTGTACTGGAAAAGTATAGGTCGCAAGTCAACTAATTCAGCAAAGGGTTTGCGTTAATGGCAGTAAATTTGGTCAACATTACCCGGTACTTAAAATAGTCCAATCAATATTCAATATGAATTTAATATATCTATTAAAATTCGGAACGCAAGTTGAACCACATAAATTAAGCGAGTTATGTAATTTAATTTAAATATTAATATAGTTCATTCGACACTGCATTTAATATAGTGTCTAATTATGAAAAACAACTGTAATTGCTTACATATAAAATTAATTATTAAGATTTAAAGTTCCTAAGGAATAAATTCGAGATATGTAACGAATTGGGACGACATAAAATATTTATTAACTTTTCATTTCGGAAATCGTAGGTTACAAACGACAACAATCCTAACCATTCAAAGAGTGATTTTATACTATACAGAGTCTCCCCAAAGTTTCCAAAACTAACCCAAACTAACTGAGGTTAACCCCAATAATTAATGAAAGTAAAAGATATTAACTAAAGCTAGGCAAACCCACACCGAAACTAACCAACGCTTACCTAAACTAAGGTGTTACATTCTATCAATTTCCAAATATTAATTTGATAAAACATATTAATATTTTTAATTTTGTATATATACCGGGTTGTGTGAAAAAGTAAACAAAAAAAAAAAGAAAATAGTGTAGGAGCTGGCAAAATAAGATTTACCGAAGGTAAATCTTATTTTGTGCACATTAGTAACGACGGCCTTTTGACTACTTTGAAAACAAACAAGTTAGACAATAACTGAATAACATGGTAAAGTTGTGTTGCATCATACTGCGGCGAGTTCTTTGGGCTCGTTGAGATATTATTGTTATCTGGAACAAATATCATATTTAACGTAAACGAAACAGTTAATATATTGGTTCCCCTACCAACCATAACTATATATAATCGGTTATCTTTGGACATATAGAGAAAAAGTGAATGCTGGATAATCATGTATTGTCTTGAAAAAAACAAAGGTTAGTTGCCATAGCACCTGAACGATATGCACCATAACGTCATTTTGGTTTAAAATAACGATAAACTAAATGTTGGAATGTAAAGACCTAATCGAGAGAGATTTAAGGTAATTTAGATAACAAGGTTGACATGGTAATGGAAAATATCAAACTATGTTGCTCGGTTGTACTAGACTGAAAAATGTATCTGTCGATGGCAAGATAATCATCTGACAACCATTTAAATTTGCGCTTAGAAATTTAAAAAAAATCGGTCACCATTGAAACGGCGGCCTCTCAACTTTGCCCTATCCTAGCTCCGTAATGGTTCTTCATAAAAAATGGAGACAGTTATCGTTGCAAATAAGCGTTCCCTACATGGATTTTTAAACCAAAAATATTATTTCGAGAGTTGAGCGATTCTCAAGGAAAAACTGGATATGCATTTTTGAATATTCATGGTATTCATTATAAAATAGGAGATACACGAAAAGATTTTTTTTTATTACGGCTTATTCGGAAATGTGTTAAGAAATACCTAATATTATTAAAATTTTTAGAAGGTTTAATGTCTAATTGGAATGTAGTGATTCAGTTTGAATAAAGTCATCATGATAAAATTAACATTTGTCTATTGTAAATCTTTTACCATAATAAATATTTTTATCAAATTGTTTGTGATATTTGCGCTTGAGTTTATGGAGAGTACACTGCTTACAAGAAATCAAAGGTTTTTAAAATTCTATCTTTTTTTTTATGATAGTGGCACATCGCACACATACTAAAGGGAGATCCTATGGCGCTCGACGAGCGGTGTGTGCGCAAAGATGTTGATTGATATGGTTCTTGAATAGTTGTAGGTTGTAATTAGGGAGAAACAGATGTCCTGGGAGTAAGTTCCATAGTGATGCAGTGCGCCAGACTAAAGAGTTCTTGTAAAGCGATGTTCTAGGTGTTTCCAGTTGTAAGACGAACTAGTGCGCTCCTGCCGTCTGTCGTGACTGTCTGAGAAGAGTTGCCAGGGGCGGGATGAAACGGGCCAAATCCTGCGAATATCTGCCGTGAAAGACATCTCAACCACATGTTTGCGGTATTCAAGACTATCCAGATTCCGGGTCAACTCCGGGTCGCCGAAAAGATGCACAGCTCTCTTCTGAATGGAAGAACTTGAAACAGTATCAATGAAACTTAAATACACCAACCCAAAAATAACGTCAAATAAAACACAAATTACCGACCGCGAGGCAACAAAACGTCAGATGCTGGTAATCCGATCTACCATTTTCCAAGAAATTTATTTTACTAAACGCGATAGAAAAAGGTTAAGACAAAATATGAACAGATCCACAAGAACATCAAAAGGAAAATCAAAGAAGTCAAAAAGACCTGGTTGGAACACCAGTGTCACGAAATAGAAGAACCAGATAAAAAAAGATGACATTCTTAATATGCGCAAAAAATTAAAAGCAGCCGCTGAAATGCGGCATTGTCACCGATGTAAATGGGTAAGCACTGTTGGACGTAAATGATAAAATAAATAGATCGCGTCAATACATACATACTCTTTACGACAATGAAAATCGAACGTCAGTTATCACGGAAACTCCAGTAACAGCAGGACCTCCCGTTACCGGTTGGGAAGTTCTTAAAGAAATAAGCAGACTAAAGAACAAAAAAGCACCAGGTCCAGATGAAGTTCTTGGAGACCTGCTTAAACTTATTGATGAAGTGAATCTGGACATTATCAAGGATCTATTTAGCCAAATTTATGAAACCGGAAATACCCCTAAGGACTGGCTACTGTCGGCATTTATACCAATTCCTAAAAAGCTTACAGCCAAAACATGCGAAGATTACAGGACTATTTGCCTTATGAGCCATTTCTTGAAGGTTTTCCTTAAGGTTATTCACGAACGCATATATCGGAGGCTGGAGGCAGGTATTAGCGACACGCAATTCGGATTTAGAGACGGCTTAGGTACCCTAGAGGCACTGTTTAGTTTAAATGTTTTAATCCAAAAGGCCAGAGACGTAAATTGCGATGTCTTCACTTGTTTCATTAATCTGGAGAAAGCGTTCGATAGAGTTAACCATGATAAGCTAATCCAAATTCTAAATCAGTCAGGACTTGACGATAGAGATATCCGTATTATAGCTAAATTGTATTGGCAGCAAACAGCGTGTGTTCGAGTGGGTGATGGGTCGTCGATGCAATTTTCCGTAAAGCAGAGTGTCAAACTGGGCTGCGTACTATCTGCTCTATTGTAGAATCAGAAAGACTTTTCAGAGAGCCACTGGAAGATGAACAGGATGGCATCTTGATAGATGGAGAAAAGGTCAACAATTTGAGATATGCGGATGACTTCAAAGACTGATCAATAGAGTGGTCGACATGTCATACTTTGGCCATATCATGCGGAACAACACGAAGTACAAGCTGCATCAACTTAAAATACTGATGATAATTCGATGGAAAAATATGGCAAAGAAGACGTCGAATATCATGGCTGAGAAACTTGCGACAATGGACAGGTCTGACATCAATAGAATTATTTCGATCTGCTGTGAATAAAATCAGATCGGAGACTGATCGCCGATGTCCACTGAGAAGAAGAAGATAGAAAAAAGTACTATAGACAGGCATGTCGTAAAACACATAAATCTGATCATAAGTTTCCCAAATATTATATGTAGAGAAGATCCAGGTGGTTGCGACTCCCGATGCATGTCAACTGATAATATTGACGTTTTTCATTTATCTTTATTAATTTTGACGTTTAAAATTAAATTGCCAAATTTTAAATGGCGACTTTGCTACTAAAACATGAAGACAGTAATTAATAGTAAGAGTGACACCAAAAACACAAATTCAAATCTTCCTCATAATTATTATAATGACTGTGGATAAAATATAGTAGGTACTCAACTTGCAATTTATGGCCATTATTCACCCGGGCGACTTGCGTGAATAACGGCTACCATAAATTGGACGTTTAATAATATGCTATTATTTGTTAACAATGGCTTGTATTGGTGTGGAAAATTTGATTTTAGTGAAAGTGCTTTTAAATGGAAATAATAAGGTAGTTGTTCTTTCTCTATAAAAAGTCCATCAAAATAACATTTAAGTCATGATGGTTTGGTCGCGTTAAAGTTTCATAATACTCGTTCAATTGTTCATTATACATTTTATGGATCTTGCAAGAATGAAACTGCTACGCGACTCCTGAGATTCCAGATTCTGCATATGGTGGATATACTTATTTTTCTAAGGTACCTATATGTGTAATTATTCTGGCTGTAACATGTGGTATGTTATAAGCAAAATTTGTATATATTGCAGGTAAAATGCAATGCACTTTAATCTAAAACAGAGGTTTATCCATAATACCGATACAGAATTTTTTCACACGACGCGCATGTCGCTAACCATGTTAGCATCATGATGATGTTAACATGGTTAGCGAAGCGCGCGTCGAGTGCAAAAATTCTGTTTCGGCATTGTAACAGTCCGATTTTGCCAGTGTCAAATATTTTTGAATTTCATTTATACGCCGCATTTAGAAACAAAAATAATGCTGTATTTTACACTCATCGGTTTATTGATTCGATTTGCTAACAATTCGCTTGAAATTGCCGCATTTCCTAATGTAAATTAACTCTATTCTAAGTATTGGTTAACGATATATTTGTATTGGCATAGCGAAGCACATTATTATTAGGATAGCTTAGCTTGATTTATAATACATTACTGTAGAACGGCCAGTGAACCGATTTATATTTTTAAGAATTATGTTAATAAAACGCTGTACGCTGTACGCTCCAATAAACTCATCGATTCATATTTTTTTGTCGGTTTGAATAAATTTTTGGGAACCCTTTGGTTGCCGGATTCCAATCACCGGCCGATCATTTCTGAGATCATTAGATCGTTTTGGGACTTCTCCTTCTAAATATATTTTTCTCTTCACACGGCAGGCTGCAGTTTTTGTAACATTCCTTTGTTAGTCCCGAGTATAGAAATGTACTATTTCTTATAAATGCCAGCTGTCGATTTAAATTATTTAGGTTTATCGTTTTGTTAGGGAATATTCTCTGGTGTTTCTTGAATCACTTGATTTCAATGCATTAATTGTGGCTTCCGCCGTCATGTTACCCTCATAATAAACGAGAACTCAGTCGTTTAGTATCTTAGAATTATTCCTTGTATCGAAATCACTTGGCATGTTTCAGTCCATTGCTTGCCCATTTGACGCAGCATTTGATCTCGTAGAAGGAGAAAGGCAAATTGACGGAAACCAATCGAGAGTTCTTCTAGGATTACCTTTCAAGGCGAGCAGAAGTTTGCTAGTGCAGTCATATAGAGACTCCACATTTAGTATTGTTATTTAATACGACCCTTTTCTTTGGGGATATATTGTGGTATTTCTTTGTGTTTTGACACAACCGATTTTTTCGGGATCTAAATACTGTACTAGGTAAGCATTTTCTCTGGAATTATTTTTTTCCCTATTGCCTGTGAAGTACGCGGACCAGAGGCTTTCCACGTTTAGCATATAAGACCGAGACCGTCGAATCTCCCATAGCCCTCACACGCTAACGAGGTAATTATTGCTACAGTCTTTTTGCCTAAATTAATGATTTACTCGCCTTATCTGTGTTAACCTTTTTGTGCATAGTCCGCCATTTGCTTTGCGTCCCATGTGTTATCTTATCTACTCCATTTTATCAAATCCGAATTTTTATTTTAATGTAACTTTAATTTTGATCGTATGGGGAAGTTTATATTTTCTTTTAAGGCTGATTCATACCCATGTTTTTTTATATTCAAGTTGTCTGTACCTTAGTATCTCTTTTGTTTGCTGATGGTCATTGCAAGTCTATGGTTTTTCAGGGGAAATTTGTTTTATATAGAAGATATATTTATGCAAGGGGGGCTATGTGTTTTTATTAAAGAAAGGGGCTTTGTCTAATGCACACTGGGTTATTTCAGGGTTTTGCCAGCAGGCTACGACCTTTTACTGCCAGGCTACCACCTTTGATAACCATGCTACTACTTTTGCTAGCAGGCTACAAGTTTTACTAGCGGGCCACAACTTCAATTAGTGGGCCACAGTTCAATTAGTGGGCCACAGTTCAATTATCAGCCAATCTTGACACCGAGCTATCGAGTCCTCGGCTAGTTCTTTCCCTCGGGGCCATCGAATAGCAGTACCTGAGGTATCTATAGGTGCCCTGCGCCTCCACTAGAGTTCGACGACCGGATTTGGGTATCGTACAGAAGCTTTATTTTTCATGAATTCATTTGTTTATCAGTTTAATATAATTGCTCTTAATTTTCCTTCTTTTAATATAAATCAAACATTGACCGCCAAGCTCTGAGATAGCTCAATAATTTTATTTTAATTTATTCACTGGCATATCTGATCGGTTAATCTAATTGCTTCCAATTTTCTCTCTTTTTAATATAAGTCAAGCATTGACAGGCTTTAAAACACTTTCCAAATTGTATTATTTTCATTCCTTTATCGAGTAATATAACCGCTCTGAATTTTCTTTCTTTATAATATAAATCAAGCATTGACGGCCAAGCTTTCAATAAGTTTTATTCTAATTTTATTCCTCTTATTAATTTATCGAGTCATTTGATTTAATTATTGTGGCCGTTCATTGCTACATATTATTATTGCTACATTTAAAATTAGCGCAATTATTAGCGCACGGATCCCTAGATGTAATTAGCTTAGTTAACATCAAAGTGATCACTTCGGTTTGTAGTGTTTAGTGAATTTAGTTGTAAGGCATACAGTACCGAGTATAAATAAACAACAGAATTGGTCTCCGTACAATCTACATATTCTACTCTGTTTATTTTATCAAATACTTTAATAGTCATTTGACATTCCTTTGTCTTTAAACTTGCAAATTTTATTGTGAGATTGTTGCGGTGTTTTCAATAAAAAAAGAACTTAGTATATCGTTATGAAATATATTGTTCCTTAAATTTTAGATTGTGTTTCCTTGTTTTCTTGTTTAGTTGAGATTAAGTGCCTTTTTAATTTAATAAGCGGACCTAGCTACCCTGTACAACACTCGCGGATCTTTTTCAGTTTAGTTAGAGGGAACTGGTGGCGCTCTAACGACCCACTACCGGGGTCGGGCATTGGCAATACGACGACTCTCCGGGGCTAGGTTTCCTTTTAATTAAAGATCTTTACTTTTAACTTGAATAATAAAAACGTGTTGCAGCAGGGTGGATAAAACTCCGTTTTTAGTGCATTTTTACGAAGGTTCCAAACAATAACTTAGTTAATGTAAAACATATTATTAGATATATCATGCTCTTAAGAGCTTGATAAAGTATTTCTCTAGGTATCAGATTAATTTAAAAGTCAGTAACTCAACTTTGAAAACCAAACATTTGTCATGGAGAGCGGGGCAAGATGAATTGAATTAAATTTTTGAAGAACAGTGCAAATATTTTTGATAGTGGGTGTTTATAAGATTTTGGTGACGAACGTAACAAATTGTGGAGAAAATAAAAACAAAAATTGCTATTTTTTAATTTGGTTACTTCTTTGTAGATGTAAGAAATTACTTATTTTTTTTTAATTGGTGGTTCAAATAACTGTTCTTAAAAAGTGTTACCTGGGGCAAGTTGACGGAGGAAAGTTGACCAATCCGTCATCTTGCCCCACCATTCCCACAGATAGATGTGAAATTATTTTAAGAGATTTTTATTTTCAGAGTGATAAATTACAAAAAAAAACCAACAGAGGATTTTGATGCGGCAATAAGTATACCCATATTGCCGCAATGAACTCTGTTCTAGAAGAACATAGTGCCATTAATAAATACAGCCGTTACTGAATATAGGATCCTAGAGTCCACATTAAGCAGATACGTTAAAAAATAAAACAACAATGACCCTCTTCCAAATAGCGGTGGAAGATTTAGAAAAAGCATCTCTGATGCTCTCGAAAAGGAGTTCCATGCGGGGTTGCTAGTCCCGCATCGGGCGCCACCCCAGGTGGCGGATATGGGAATACTTGCCAGATATGGATGGTACCGAAGAAATAAAATTCTCGGGACGGACCATAACTAGCATGATGAAGGGCAGCAGCGATCATCATTGCCAGCTCGCGGCATGGAGGAATTAATCCATGAAATGGCAAGAAAACTGGACTTCCACAGGCGAAACTGAAACAGTCGGAAGGTTGTGGTATTGCGATGCGGAAAGTAAAAGGAAACTACCGCATTATCTCTCCCCAGGACATCCCCTGTCCAAAAACTCTTTTATCATGTCAGGAAACAATAACAGAATGGCCCTCAGTCCCGAGCAGATGTTAAATCATCAGAGGGTGCTAAGAATCCCCCGGCCTGACATGATGGAGGCTAACAAAAGAATAGGTACGTGGAACACCAGAACACTTTTTCCGGCCAGCAAACTCGATAATGCTATAAGGGAAATGAAGCAACTTGACGTTGATATCCTGAGAGTTAGCGAAAATATCTACGCGTATTCCGCTGCCTGACCATGGAATATGCGAAAAACAGGGAGTCACATTCTACTACTCCGAAAATAATAATTAAGACCATCGAAACGGTGTAGGTTTTATGATCACTGAACATGTTAGAAAGTCTGTAAGCAATGCTGCTGCTATTTCGGACAGAATTATACTTCTACAAATTAATGCTAGACCAATAAATCTTAACCTCATTCAAGTATACGCGCCAACAGCGGATAAATCAGATGCTGACATTGAAAAATTATATGAAAAAGTTCAGGAAGTGCTGAACTCGTTGAAGTCTGATGAAATTACC
Organism: Pissodes strobi; assembly: GCA_016904865.1. Classification (NCBI taxonomy): domain Eukaryota; kingdom Metazoa; phylum Arthropoda; class Insecta; order Coleoptera; family Curculionidae; genus Pissodes; species Pissodes strobi. The sequence goes on from JAEQML010050799.1 coordinate 46,522, forward strand.
ATTGTTATGGGATACTTTAACGGAAAAGTGGGAAGAGGAGATGTTGATGATGTCGTGGGTGGATTCGCACTGGGTGAGAAAAGCAATCGGGGCGAAATGCTAATTCAGTTTTGTATACAAGAAAATTTGGTACCAAAGAGACTTATTACAAGCTACCCCTTAGACGTCTAAATACATGGCGCTCCCCGCTAGATAATCCCAATCATATGGTGAGAAACTAGATTGATTTCTTCCTAATTATAAACACAGATATCAGAATAGCGTAACACGGGTGGCCGCGTATCCGGGGGCCGATATCGGCTCCGATCATAACCCCATATAGCCAACTTCAAAATCAATCTCAAGCTTATAAAGCAAAGGAGAGCTC
>MU189976.1:0-15515 GCA_016904865.1 Pissodes strobi
GTCAGAAAGGGTTTAAGTAAAATTATTTACATTTATGTTGAATTGAAGAATAATATATATTTGAGGTTACAAATAATGTTGAGATAATAGAAACGATTTTTTCTTTATAAATTTTAATATAGAACATGCTACTTAAAATGAATTATTAATTAATAATTAGTTGCTTTTGCAAAATAAGTGTTCTATTTATCTCATTGTGTATATGGAAATTTTGTTTATGCTGCAGAAAGAATGACTTAAATTAATTTTTTAGTAAAAAGCTACGTTTTTAAGTTGAAAACATCTGATGCTTTCAGTGTTATAACTGAACACTATTTTATTTTATTTTATTTTGTTATAACACGAATGTGCACCCCAGAAAAGTGTGTTCCTAATTTCAGGATAGAAAATAATAAAATGTAATCTCCCAAGCCAAATGGGAAAATATGTAATAGAATACATTTTTTACCTATTTTTGTCCATAAACTATGAACATTACGAAAGGTCTCTAAAAAGTGTTAGTTGCCTATTTTGTTTACTCTTTTCTTTAAAAAATATTTATTTTTCAATCAAATTAAATTCTTATTTTATCACACTCGCTGTGTTTTAATCTTTAAACTTCGCTCATACACTAACTTTAACCAGGAGTCTGTAAAATAAACAATTAGAGATAGTCCTATTTGTTAAATAAATCTGGACGGGCCCTTTGTAAAATATTTTAAACTAGCTGACCCGGCGAACTTCGTACCGCCTAAGAGCCAATGAATGTCGTGTTAACTTTTAGCTAAACTTAATTTATTATTTTATTAACGTAAAAGAATGAATACAAAGCATTTATTATGTTCAGTGGTTTATTAGGATAATATATTTAAAGAAAAAAATATCAATAAAAGTTCAAAAATCAAGTATTTCAATGGCGTGTCAGCAAGACATTTGCTGTATTGATGGGTTGACTCGGGTTGATTCTCTTCACTGAAGCACATTGTAATATACGACATTTTTCGTCTTATTATCAGGCGCATTTATTAATAGTTTATTATGATAATATATTTAAAGAAAACAAAAATTCAAAAAAAAGTACAAACATCAAGTATTTCAATGGCGTGTCAGCAAGACATTTGCTTTATTGCACCTATGTATATTGCTGCATTGGTTGACTCGGATTGATTCTCTTCACTGAAGCACATTATGATATACGACATTTTTCGTTTTATTCTCAGGCGCAAGAACAAATAAAGCGGATGGTTTGCCGACACGTGAACATGCCACGTACAACTGACCATGAGAAAAACATGCATTTTCTAAATTCAGACCACAAACACTCAAGGATTGGCCTTGTGATTTGTTAATCGTCATGGCGAATGCAAGACGAATCGGAAATTGAATTCGTTTAAACTCAAAGGGCATATCGGTTGGGATCATCGGAATCCTCGGAATGAGAACTTCCTCCTCTTTGAATTTTCCTTTGCGTATCGTCGCGTGAATCACATTGATCATCAGTTTTCTTATCACCAAACGCGTTCCATTGCATAGTTTTGGTTGGTTTAGATTGCGAAGCATGATGACTACCGAGCCAACCTTCAGTTGTAAATTGTGGGGTGGTAAGCCAGGCACATCCAAGGAGTTTAAAAATTCAGTTGGATAGTTGGTGGCTTCGTCTTCGTTTGTTACACAATCAATAGATTTGAATGAATGCAGAGTACCGACGATTTGATTCTGAATTACGAAGTTTATGTCATCCACATCTTTGTTCTTAGCCGCCAAAATTGCTCGCTCACTCAACCATTTGTTATTTTTGAGGTTAGCAATGATATTCGGAAATACTTTGTTGATGAGCTCGTCTTTCGATGAGACGAAATTACAAAAATTTGGAGGAAATGAAATCAATCCGCTCGATTCGTTCATTAATGTATTATAGACTTCCTTCTGTTGGGGGTTTAACCGGGGTACATTCGTTTAAACTGACTGGTATAATTCATGTCGATCATATTCACGTTCACGTTCCAATTCTCCAATAAATGCATTATTCATTCCACGATCTGGTGCTGGCATTCCTAACCTGACTAACAAACTGCCACACATGAGGTAACACATGTCTTCGATTAAGAGCAAAGCTTGGTTGTGCATCTCCTGATTCACCTCAAGATCGGGATTTCTTGACCTGATACGAATTCGATGTAAAATGTCTTCTGACATGTTATCCTTGTATTTGTTCCACAGGTCACGTGGATTCGGTGGGAAGCATGTCGAAATGATGATTGCAAATAATGTGCGTATCTGACTCGGAGTTGCAGAATTAATTGCTTCAGCGATTGTCATGTCCCAATGAGCATCGTTTTCAAGCAAATTTAGCTCTTGACATGCAGCACGAAATGTTGGGTATACTATACCATTAACGGTTCGTAATGATTGAAATGATATTGGCCCACGAAGATTCACTAGCAACAACTGCAAATAAAAACATTCATCATTCTTCGGATGAACTGTGTAAATACGACCAAGAGCATCAGTAGAACGCACATCCGGATAACCAGGGACCGCATCGCCTTGCTTCCGACGTTGAAATTTCTTCGATGAAGCGTTCCAAGTGTAATAACGTGGCATCTCCGAGTAAAGCAACGTTCGTGCAAACGGATCGCTTTGGCAAATCTCAAAGAAACTGGTCAATGTTGTCGCTGGAGGAGTTTCAGCACGTTGAGCAACATTCGACGCGGTAAAATATACTCGTTGACCATTCTCCAGATGCACCGCCAAATGTACAACAGTGGGATGACTTTCATGAATAGGGAATGAGAATATACGCCAAATCGCCTCATTGCAGTTCACATATCGACCAACTTGATAGCGCGAATTTCATCGTTGATATTGGAGGTTTGGATGCCAAAAATCGCCATATCGCTGCCTTTCGTAACATACTTGCAGATGTATTTGATGGACTTCACCGAATTGCAATACTCAACGTTGCAATGTGTTTTGAATGTTTTTGAAAGAAGTGGCGAATATGGAACAATCCAACTGTTATCGACCACGAAATCATTTCCTTTCACTCTCGTTGTGATAGTTCGACCGTTATCATCTGGTGATCGACGCCGATACAGTGGATATCCATCGTTGCCAGTGATGGTCTCCGCCGTCAATTTTCGTGGATAACGTTTAGAACACTTGCCGTCGCCTATGCACGGTGATTGGGGGTTGATGGCGCCACACGGTCCATGAATCATATTTTTAATTACAATATTATGTAGGTCTGGATCGGTTTCGGGATCAGGCATCTCGGCACATATGATATCATCTATTTGGTCTGGTCGAATTCTTTCGACTAACCAAATAAGAATGTGTGCATGCGGCAAGCCTCGTTTTTGCCATTCGATTGAATACATCCAGCATCGAGTATTCCCAAAGACGCGTTGCTTAACAATGTAGTTCATCAGAGACCGGATTTTTTGCTTGAAAACACGTGCGGTGATGTCATGCCGATCACTTGACGTTTGTCCGGGAAGCAACATTTGAACAATTTCTGTCCATTTCGGATTGCATGTGAAGATAATGAATAGATCTGGCCGACCGTAATGACGAACATATGTCATTGCATCTTGCGCATATTCATGCATATGGCGCGGGCTACCTGTGTACGTCGCCGGTAGAATAGTCAATCGACCAACATTAGCTGCATCTTCTTCGGTGCTAATTGCATCACGTAAATGGATATACTCCTCCGAACGCAGTTTGGCTTGGTTCAACCGAATGAAAGTTAGGCGCTCCGCTTCAATTTTGACGTACATGTCGACGCAATATTGCTGAAGCAATCGACGAAATCGCAGCAAATAGTTATCAGCATTTTGATGAATCATCAAACGATATGCGTAATAATTCATCGAGCCAAGCTTCTTGGTAGTTTCCTCACCTGAAATAAAAACACTAAAATTAGTATCTTAGAAGTAAAACTCTAAAACGTATTCCCTGAAGGGGTTGACAGAACAGTGTGGTCACTAATTCCCCGAAGGTCACTTTTAGCATATTTAAAAGAGGTTAAGATAAGTGATTTAAGATTGGTTGCCAGCCTTTTGCCCAATATTCTCAAAACAAACAGCCTCTAATCCCTTAGTCGACTCTTACGACTTCCTGGGAAATAAGGAGCGGGTCTACTTTTTTTTGGAAATCAAAACCAAATGGAGTAAAATTTATGTCATGTTGAAATGAAAACTATGATATTGATACTCACCATTCAATGGATTTATCATCTTGATATTGAAGTGATATCCATCGTCTCCTTGCCAAAACATCAGCGGATATTGCAATGTGTCATATGAACGGTGTGTTTCATATATTTGTTGCAGTTGCCCAGTATCGCGACGTGTAAGCACAATATCGCGTGTTTCCAAGTTATCACCAACAATTAGGATTGCAACTTCATCTATTGTTGGAGCGTTAAATCTGCGTTCGTGTGTTCCGGCTGGTCGTTTATCCGCTCTGATCACGACTTTGTAGTCATCATTTGGCATGCGCTCCAACGCAGTCTTGAACTGCCTGACCAATGCATGATGTTCATGAAGTAGTTGCTGCAGATCTTGAAGAATTGCTCTTTTCATTGCTGTGTTGATCTTTTGTCTCCGATCAAGTTGTTCCTCGGTATTGCCCATGAAGTATATTTGTAAGAATTTATGCGGTGCATCTTCAAGAGGTTGCAATGATCCAATTCGATGGTGAATCTGGCCTTGAATCTGTAAAGTCGAAAGGGAAGTCAGTATTACTGATTTATAATCAGAAATTTTTAAAATGTTAGCATGCCTTATTTATTTTAGGGACAAATACAAAAACCTAACAAAAGTTTTCCACCTATAATTGAACCTACTACATTTGAGCATTTTTTTTATCTTAAATCTTATCTTTTAAAGAAAATTAACATTTACTCTCTTCAACATAAATTACCTTGAATGTCGGATTAAATCCATGTTCTTCGATAATGTCTGCCCCAAATGAAGTCACTTGAAAACAGCCATTGTATTTTTAAGTGTTCGCTAGAAAATGTCGTGATTCTGGTGTTTCGCCACGAAGCAATGAATGCAATGGCTCCGGTGGAGGAGTCAATAATGGCAATTTTACTTTACCATTAAGACAGCACAATCCAGGCGTTTCTGCAACAAACTTCAATGCGCCACAATGCTCGCAAACAACGTCCATTGGACCAATGCGAACGAAATGATGCGAGCTGTAATCAATCGTGCAATCGTATAGAAACGCTGCTCGATTCAAATCAACACTTGACGCATTTCTTCTTGCTTGTCGAAGATTATCTCGTTGTTGATTTGTATGATAAGCTCGACGATTTCTCATTGCCAACCGAGCCGTTTCACGGGCTGCCTCTCTTTGCTCTTGTGTTTGAGAAGCACGAAGTCGGGCCATACTAACGCGGCGCTCCTCTCGTGCAATTTCTCGTTCTTCTTGAGTGGATTGATTCGCAATGCTCCGAATCCTAATTGCATTACGGCTTTGTTGGGAAAGGTTGGATCTTCTGGGTCGCGGCATTGTTAATTATAATACTCGCACCATAAGATTTATTAATAACACTCGCACAAAACAAACAAATCGACCTGTAACCTTTATATGCTTTTTTCCAAACAACACTTTCGCGACTTACAGCTTATATTATACTGACAGGCAGCAGCACTGGAAAGTTTCTCATACATTCTGTCATGCGAATTAGTGTTGCTTAAACATCGATAGTCATAGCTTTTGATAGCATCGATAGTTTTGCAACAATAAGTAGGTACGTATGACTGATCGACCGAATGATCTGGAATGATTGATATCAATCGATTTGACAGTTGTCATTTATTCATATATTAGGATTGTTCTAGCATGAAATCTCAAACGGTTTGAAACCTCCGGAGTTTGCGCATAGCAATAAAAGTGACGCTTATATCGCTATGCGCAAACTCCGGAGGTTTCAAACCGTTTGAGATTTCATGCTAGAACAAACCTATTATATCACGAGAACTATGAATTTAATCGATTAAACTACGTTCAATTTGAGCATGATTTTTCTGGAAAATGTTGAATGCAAAATAATTTAATAAAAACCCGAGATCGCGAAGCGATCGAGGGTTTTTATTTATAAATTATTTTGCATGAAACTATTTGCGAAAAAGAAAAATCATGCGAGAAATATTGAATGTACTTTAATCGATTTAATTCATAGTTTGAGTGGTATACGGCTAGATTATTTCCTGAATTAGTAGCCTTGGTTACATACCCCAATGATGCGTTGACTAGGCCCGCTTATCAAATTCGACATGTAAATATTTTAAAATTTGACATTTTCTGTCACCTTATAACAAAATAATGAAAAACAAATTTTAAAGAAAATCGGAGTTTTTAGCAATAAAAATCAATATTAGATCATTCCAACCATTTATAAAATATTGTTTTTTCAAAAACCGTTAATGAAAATTGCAAGAATCAGCTATAATCGACAAAATGAAATCCAATATGGAGGACGCAGTTTAATCGCTGTTAAACAGGTCTAGTGCAATAATCACTTATCTAAACAAAATTTATTCAGAAAATCGGGCTGTCTGATTGGTCCATTTTACGATGAAGGAAATAATCTCCATAATTTTTTATATTTCGATTCGAGTATTTTCTATGTATTTCAATATCTTTCTAGATTTGAATATGCTACTTTTCCACTATTTTCCGTTGAATTTCCATCCTATAATTTGCAGCATGCCACTGATTTGCAGTGGACATCAAATATTACTAAAAAACTATAATCGTGAGTGACATGAGCTGTCAATTGTGGAAGATGACGGAGTTCCAAGCCTAATTTATATCTCATTTTGTGTATAATTTTTTATCCGAGAATTTTTCCGATATTTTAATAGTTATTCTGCTATTCGGGGCAGAGACAAATCCAACAAACCAAAGATCATAAAAATCGGTTCAGCCGTTCTTGAGTTATAAGTGGTGTAACTAACACGACTTTGTTTTATATATATAGATTAAATAAGTATGCAGGATGTCACAATAACTGTGCAGCTACGCCAATTGTTTTTTTTTTAATCCAACGGCATATTTTAATTAGGCATCTGATTCAGAACAGAAAAAGCCTAATCACTAATTTTTAGAAAATATAACCGTTTCTTGTTCTTTGAAAACATCATTTAAACTAAATAGCATTGCCTTTTAAAAGTAAAATAATTATCAAATTACTACTTTCGCATGCGAACCCTTAAGGAATTTTACGAATTTGCATTCAGAAAGAGATTCAGCAGCCAATTTGCAAATTAAAAATGTAAAAAGTTCTGCAATTTCTCCAGATTCTTCTTCGGAGTTCATTTCGAAGGTAAGTTAGTTTCTGACTGGGATTCTGTTAATTTTATTTGTGGATATTCGATATTCTACAGATAAACATGCAAATTTTATCGTCAAAGTAAATCAATTATTAATTAAATCAGAAATTAAAGAGAGTGCTCTCAAGGTATCCATCTCGATAGCTTCTTTCAGGTACTGTTTTTTATCTCTCCTGAGCGTTATATGTTCATTATTAACGCTTAGATTTTGACCTATAGATTTGTTTTTGAAACGTAAAGTCTAAGTCTAGTGTCAATTAATACTGTGTGAGTTGTGCCGAATAGTTCCGGTCCGTTACAGCTTCATATGGCGTAAAAGGGAAATATTTACAATGCTCAACAATATAGAACATAACTGCAATAGTGTAGATGTTTTGTTAAAGTTCGAAAAATCCTTACAGCCTAAATTATTTTTTCAGGAACTGTTTAATTTTAATTTATGAGACGGATTCAATCCACTTCGGTTATTATTTTACGAGAAGCTTTAAAAATGCCAAGAATAAAATCTTTTAAAAAACGAAGAAAAGTAATAGAATTTAAATCTAAATCTCAGGATCTCAAGAACCCGAGATCCGAGATTCATTAGTGAATGCACAATATTTCTCGTCGTCCAAATCCTTATCAGTGTAATGAAGGCTTGAGCTAACATTTATTCGGTGTTTTTACCTTTTTTGACCATAATAAAAGCAGGCAGTAATGATGATACTTTAATGTTGGCTTATTTATATTTAAATGATATTGTCAACACAAGAGTAGTAGAAAGATTAAATAACGCTACGTGGAAATTACAAGTGGATAGATATTTATGATTAAATTGATAACAATAATGCGAACCATTCTACAATTACATTCTACAATACAAGCAATTATATGGCCACTTATTGCGACTATGTAGTTTTAGAGGATTAGATTACTAGCTTTGCAGTGCTCAGCATTTATTATATTATAAATAGGCAGAGATAAGAGTATGCATTTTAGTCATAAGCAAGCTTTCAGTGTACCAGGTTAACACTTTACTACTTGTATTTTTTCTTCGTGTAACTAAAATAAAGTTTTTAAAAACGAAGTAAATTTATTTGGCGCAGTCGGTAGGATCCTCTCCGGTGTGCGTACTAAAGATTCGTTTCGGATACGAAATTCGGGAAAAGGTTACGATTCACGTTACGACGTTTGCGTGTACACTCCTGACTTATCAGAGCCCTTTGGATTATTGGTGCCACCCCGTCTGTCTCAACAGTTAAGGAAGGATCGGAACATCAACCCCTACGGAGAGCTACTTGTGACTCCTGGCAGACATCGTTCATCGGTACGCCGGCGCCGCCGTTACGACAGCCAGTACAGGACTTATTGGCGTAGGCTAGAGTCCACGACAGGAGGCAACCAACCTGGACAGTATACCTCTTCAGCGAAGTACCACCTGATACAGGCCAGAGATTGAGCACTTTTTTGTAAGTCATAATTGTTCTTTATAATCGGACATCCTGTTAGTTAAAACATTTCAATTTTATTTCGAAAAAAAGTGAAAAGTAACACACTTTTTAGAATATGTTAGTTTCTCATGAAGAAATTTAAAGGTAGATTTAGTGATATAACGTATCCTAGAATAAGACGTAATAACGTGGAAAAGATTAATTCATCAGAAAGTGAATTAACTGAATTATATTGTAATATTTCAAATATATTCGAAATTCAAGAAACGCAAGTTGAAAATACAAATATTATGGCAAATGCTTTAAAATCAGTAGTAGCATTATTAAAAACATTTGATGGCACGCCCACTCGTTTAGAAACATTTTTAACATAAATAGATACTTTCTATGCTAGATATTTTAATGGAGATGAATCTCAACAAGAATATATATTCTTAGCAACTAAGTCAAAAATAATTGGTGCAGCCGAAGATTTTTTGTTAACGAGATCTGATCTTAATACATGGGCAGAAATTAGGTTAGCTTTACAACAGAAGTTTGCTGACCCTGTAAATAGAGCCAGTTTACAACAGCAACTTATATTTTTAACAAGAAAGAGTGAATCCACACAGGATTATATTCAAAAGTTGAAAGCGTTAGTAACTAAGATTAATAGTAAGATTTGTTCAGAAATTGCCAATATTGAAGCACGGCAATTTTAATTTCACAAAATGAACTTACAGCTACACAAAACCTTTTATTCAATATTACTAGTGAATTAAGAACTTTATTAATTGTACAAAATCCACAGAATTTGGATCATGCAATTGAAATAATTACAAACTATGAAATATTAACTTCTCAAAATAATTTTAGAAATAATTATTTACAAAATCATGATTTAAAGACGAAATACCCACTCATACGAAAAATTATAGGTATCCATATATACATAAAGATGAAATAAATAGACAAATAAATGAAATGTTAGACAATGGAATCATTCAACCTTCATCATCCCCTTGGAGTTCACCAATTTGGATAGTTCCTAAAAAACCGGACGCTTCTGGACAAAAGAAGTGGAGATTGGTGATTGATTATTCCAAACTTAATGAAAAAACTTTTAGTGATAGATACCCAATTCCAAATATCTCTGACATTTTGGATAAGCTAGGACGTTGCCAATACTTTACAACGTTAGATTTAGCAAGCGGATATCATCAGATAGAAATGGATCCAAAAAGCATACCAAAAACAGCTTTTAATGTTGACCATGGACATTATGAGTACACACGCATGCCATTTGGTGTGAAAAACGCGCCCGCTACGTTTCAAAGAACTATGGATAACGTTTTGCGCGGACTTTTAGGTAAAGTTTGTCTTGTATACATGGATGACATAATTATTTACTCCAGAACATATAAATTCGTTAAAATTGGTTTGTGAAAGGTTAATGTCATTTAACACGAAAATTCAGTTAGACAAATCAGAATTTTTACATAGGTTAGTTGAATTTTTAGGACATGTCATTACCCCTGTCGGTGTTAAACCTAACCCATGAAAAATCGAAGCAGTTAAAAATTTTAAAACACCAAAAACACCCTAAGAAATTAAATTATTTTTAGGTCTTGTTGGTTATTATCGAAAATTCTTCAAGAATTTCGCCAAGATAACAAAACCATTAACAAACTGTCTTAAGAAAAATGTAAAAATAGTTCATAATAAAGCTTTTATTTCAGCTTTTAATCTTTGTAAAAATATCCTAAGAAACGATCCAATACTCCAGTACCCGGACTTTGAGAAACCTTTTATCCTGACAATCGGTGCAATTGTATCGCAGGGAACTATTGATTCAGATTTACCTATTGCCTATGCAAGTAGAACTCTGAATTCAAGTGAATGTAATTACTCAACAATTGAGAAGGAGCTATTAGCAATAGTATGGGCAACAAAATAATTTCGTCCATATTTATTTGGCCGAAAATTTACCATTGTAAGTGATCACAAGCCACTGCAATGGCTTTTCTCCATTAAAAAGCCAAATTCATAATTAGTGCGATGGCGACTAAAACTTCAAGAATTCGAACATACAATTCAGTACAAAAAAGGTACTCACTTTCCCGTCCACCTCGAGAAGTACACCCAGTGGAAATAACAAAATCACCACTCACACACATGTCTGCTATATGTGAAAAAGCAGAAGAAGAAGATGATCAACAATTGTGGCAAGAAAAAATTAAGCACTTTTTCGATTCACAGGAAAACCTTTTCGAAAAACCAAGGAAGGTATATTCAGAAAAAGTAGCAGAAGTTAAGAAAAAGACTCCAAAAATAAATATTATATCGGATATTCAGATTAAAGCTCCGAATAGAACAAATCTACCCAAACCATTCGTAGATAAAGATAAACCATTCATAGATAAACCATTCGTGGATAAACCATTGACAAATAATCAAAAACCATTACCAGTCAAAAAGACACCTCAACCATCAGCTATCAAACAGAAAGCGAAATCAGAAACTGATACTGCTAGTTCAGTGGAAGGAAACAAAGATCACGACACCCCTGACGTAGATGATAACGTGAAAGAACACAACTCAGATACAGACACAATACATACATCGATGGAAGACCCAATTCTTGGTGCCCCATATGTAAATATGTAAATACATTTAAAAACCAAGCAATATTCAAATGGACCACAAAGATACATCTAATGTGACAACGATGAAATTATTTGATACCAAAAAGAGATTTTTGATTTTCATTAATCAGAATCCTTCAACAGAAGAAGTTCAACGACTTCTTAGAGATCATTTACCTCCCGATATGTACTGTTTACACTTCCCAAACAAAGAGTTGGGTGCGATAATAATAAGAATTTTCCAAGAAACATTTAAGCATAATGCTTATAAATTTGTCATTTTAAATTTACTACTTGATGACGTCATAAGTGAAAACGAACAAAAAGAAATTATTGAAAGATATCACCAGACGAAAATATCACATAGAGGAATGAATGACTGAGAATATCAAGAATATTAAACAACGGTATTATTGGCCTAGTTTGGAAAGAGATGTAATTAATTTTATAAATATCTGTGAAACTTGTCAAAAAACAAAGTATGACAGGCATCCTTTAAAGGTAATTTATAAACCAACGCCCACAGGTTCAAAACCATTAGAACATATTTACATGGATATATATTTCCTACCAGGACAAAAATATCTAACAATAATAGACAACTTTTCTTTGCTTGCAGCTGCCTACCCTATTAATGAAAATTCAATAGAAATTTGTCAAAGCTTAATTAAGTACTTTTCACACCAAGGTACACCTTGTAAGATAACGACTGATTATGCTCAAACATTTGAAACAATTTAATTCAAGATCTTTTCAAAACCTATCAGATCAAATTACATTTTGTTACACCTTACAACCCAAATTCTAACTCATTTATTTCATTCAACATTAAAAGAAAGCATCATTGCAATTAGAAATGATCACCGAACAAAAACAGTTCAAAAATATTTGATGGTACGTTAGACGCAGATGATGGCGAACGTTATGACAATTATATTAAATCTCTTCGAGACAATCAAAAGACAATACATGACGATTTACTTTCAACACAAGCAGTCGTCAAGAAATTAGCAAAAGATATAAATTCTCAGTTAAATTCAATTACTGAAAATCAGCAACTTTTAGCAGCGCGTATAAACAATTTAACGCAAATTACACAATCAGCAACAAAAGCCACATATCTTATTTTGTCACTAGATAACCTAGAGAATAACCTTCGTGTGCTACAGGAAATAAAGAACAATGTGCAAAGCAAACTGCAATTAACTTCGCAGAAATAAATATTATGCATCACAGCATATTTAAGTATCAAGAACTTAATAAGATAATTTCTAAACTTGAGCCGAACACGCGAATTCCCTTTGATAATATTATCAGGTATTATGAGATTGCTCATGCAGACGTGACAATTAAAAATGACCTAATAATATTTTATATCGCTATTCCTTTAATATCGAATAAGCCATATATCTTTTACAGAGTGTATCCAATTCCTGTAAATAATCAGGTAACGACAATAAATAACCCTTATCTCATGAGATCAAGTGACGATTATTTCAACGTTAAAGAAAAATGTGTTGAAATAGAAGAAATGTTCCTATGTCCTTTAACTTTACTTAATAAAAATGAGCCCTGTGTCCCTCAAACGATTAACCTAACTAATCATTGTTCTATGGTACCTATAAAGTACAAGGAGACATCAATTACTTTACTGGACGATAATTCCATTATAATAATCCCAACTTCCGAAGAAAATATCTATTTTCAATGCCCCAATCAACACAGTCTTGAAACAATAATACAGTATCTCTTATTATACCAGCAGAATGCAAAGTTAAAATTCGAAATGAAAACTATGATTCTATAAGATCAAAACTCCAATCAATAAATATTGACGAAAAGTTAGTTCAGAATATTGAACCCTTAGAATTAAAAGAGGTGAACTTAGAGAATATAAAAGAGGATTTAGAAGATGCTAAAAGATTAACCGTAAGCACTCTAAAAGACTTCGATATTGACAATAATAGTTTATCGATAGCTTTAATAACTATTGTAACCATTATAATAATAATTGAAGTAATTTTGGTTGGTCGCAGATATTATTGTAAAAAACAAAAAGATGTAAAAGTGGACATACAATTAAAGACTCTCGAAAATCCCCCATTTTCTCAAACTTAAGAAAGGAGGAATTATATGGCCACTTATGGCGACTATGTAGTTTTAGAGGATTAGATTACTAGCTTTGCAGTACTCAGCATTTATTATATTATAAATAGGCAGAGATAAGAGTATGCATTTTAGTCATAAGCAAGCTTTCAGTGTAGCAGGTTAACACTTTACTACTTGTATTTTTTCTTCGTGTAACTAAAATAAAGTTTTTAAAAACGAAGTAAACAAGATAGTAAATATATTTAAGCGTAGGGATGTTATTAAAAATATAAGTAGACATATTAAATATTTCGCATATAAAAAGTTAGGCTTATAAATCCTATAGCATATTCAATTGTTGAAGAACAAAGTTTAGATAACAAAGGAAACATTTATGGAGAAGGGCCGACTAATTATTTGAAAAATTAATAAGAAAAAAAACATACAACATTTTTTAGTTAAATTGTTAGGATCAAAAATAACACACAAATGTCTTGGTATGTGCCTAATTTATACGGTTAGTATCGTGTGCCATCACTCGTTCTGTGTACACGTTGACAGTTGTGGTCGTGTTAAGACTTTTTTTTAATTAAAATTGTGCTGCTTTTATTAAGGAAGGAAGCTCTTTATACTTTCTAAATGTTTCCCATTTTATGTTTTTCGTAATTTAAGTCTAATTTGGTGCACTTTTAATACATATTTTTCGTAAACTAAATTTTCAGGCTAGACTCACCAGGGTTCGGGTAAAATCGATCATGCTGATCGATATTGCCTCCAGTGGTCGAGATTACCCTACCTAATATTTGTGGCCTAATTAGTAATAGCTATCTTAAATTAAGAGCGCAATAAATGCAAGCATTTGGTACATGTCAGCATTTCATTTTAGATGCCGCGAACATATATACGAAAAACTGGACGTTCTTCGTGGACAGAGGATTCCATGAAAAGGGCAATAAGGGCCGTGAAAGAAAAAACATTATCCATTAGACGCGCCACCCAAATGTTTAATGTTCCATATAGTACCCTCCAATTGTTGTTAAATTTTGCTTGATTTACTGGGGAAGACGTTCAGGCATAAGTTTAGAAGTTTGAGGCCATTCAAGCAGTTTGCGACGTACCTAATTATTTTGATTTGGAAACTTATTGGAGCAACCAAGGAATGGCATCCTTATAACTAATCATATAAAATGGAATTTATTAAAAGGAATGTTTCTGAAGTTAAATTCAACAATGTCAAATTGCGTTGTGTCAACAGAAAGTTGTGTTTTAAGACAAGAATCAAGAGTTTTCAAAGTTTAGGTGAAATTTTAAAAGTTAAGAGTAATATTTTAGAAGAGTGACGGGAGTTACATTGAAGTTGACAACCCTTCTATTTTGCTACTATCAACCAAAAGTTAAACTCTGAGCCAACTTGAAATGAGATCGATCACGGTGCTGGCCGAAGTTTTAATTGCGACCAAACAGGGCTTTAACCTACAATAACTTACTTTTATTGAGTATATAGTCCCATTAAAGATCCGACCATACGCCAGACGCCGCGACGAAAGGTATGTTGAGGGAATGGATTTAATTATTCAGAGAAATTTATAGATTTAAAATTAAGGTTGCACATTTTAAATCCAAAACAATTTAACTTAATAAAAAAAATTATAAACAAACACTGTTTGCCATAAATATGTTTTATACTAAAATTAAATAAATATATTTTTTTAATGAATATTCCTATTTAAGAAGAAAGACTTCTTGAATGAGGAACTTTATCTGTATGTATTTTGACTTTTTGCATGTTAGCCTTTTACTTGACACGTGTGCATTACGTTCATATAGTGCCAACAGGAATAAATTATGAATTATAAAAAGGAAATAGAAAGCATCACGTGTAATGTCGAGTGCAGTTTTTTTTTCGCGACATATACAGAAGTTGGTCTGTTGGAGCAAATATTGGCTATTTCCCGTCGAAATGCATCGTTTGCAAAACAAATTGGAATTAAAGGTGAGAACGGTAAAGCAGTGTCGCTGATTGAATTGCAAGTCTATCTGCT
>MU189976.1:15525-33425 GCA_016904865.1 Pissodes strobi
CAAAACAGTATCCTGTGGAACACCATACTGGACCTCCGCTGCCGAAGGCAGATAATCACCCACTTTTACTCTCTGGTATCGATCCTTTAGGTAGTTTTGGAACCACTGTTTTGCTTTTCCCACAACGCCAAATTTTTCAAGTTTCTTCTCAATTATGTCCCTATCGATAGTCTCAAATGCCCTATTAAAATCAACAAACATCGCCAATACCACTTTATTTTGGTCCATTACTTCTTTCCATTTTGTTATTACCAGTTGGATCGCAGATTCACAGGAATGGTCTTCTCTAAAACCCGATTGATTTTTAATCAATATATTGTTATTATTTAAATGATTTATAAATTGACTTTTTACACAAAGTTCGAGGGTCTTTTCACAAAGAGACATCTGTTTACTGGTATATATTCTTCACATTTTTTTGTGTTTATGATTTTTTGCACTGGAACCACCACCGATTATTCCCATTTTGTTGGAATTTTACATTCCTCAAATGATTTATTTATTACCTTACACATTTCTCTTGCAATAAAGAGACCTCCCTTAAATAGATCTTGAAACACCATCGATTGAATATTCTTTCTTTAGGCCTTTAAGAATGGCCTGCTCATCCTTGGGTGTTACGGGTGAGAATGTACTAAACAGGGTAATGTTCTTTATCTGGTCATCGTTTACAGAAGCTGCATTCACAGAATTTGTTGATTTATTATTTACAATGTCCTTTATACTCTTAATAAAAACATATATTGAAACTCTCTGCTATTTGTTCTTTTTCTGTTTCTTTCTTTTCATTATAATAGACCTCTTTGATTTCCCTTTTTTTATTTTGTCCCAAAACCTCCTTTATTCCTCTCCACATAGCTCTACTACCTCCTTTATTTTGGTCTATAATTTCTTCATAGTATTTAGATTTCTTACTCCTTATTTCCTTTGCTGCCTCATTTCTGGCTACTCTATACGTTTCCCAATTTTCTGAAGATAGTTCTAACTGTGCTTTTTAGTATAACTGATCTCGTGGTTTTAATATATTTTTAAGCTCATTATCAAACCATTTATTTTTTTCTTGTCTTCCTTTCATATTTTTAATTGGTGCAGCCATTTCTATAGATTCAGTCATATTTTTATGAAGTACTTCTACAAGCTTATCCACGTTTCGTACATCTATCCATTCCCTCTTGTTCAAGTCACTTTCAAACAAAAATCTGCTGATTGATCTGCTTTATATTCCTGTACTGGAAGTACTCACTACTCACCACAGTTGGCATTGTTTTCTTTCTTGTATAAGTTTGTCTTTTTTTTCTCCTATCTAAAATTCAAGTATGGTCTGTTATTTTGGGTGCCTCTTAACTTCAACTTTTGTTGACTGATCATTGGTAAATACCAGATCAACAATTGTTTTATGCTCACCGTCTATTCAGGTAAAATCGGTTACTCTCTGTATTAAACTCAACGATTTCATCATAATTACCAATCTATTGCTGTGGTAAGTAGGTTTAGTGACATCTATGTTAAAGTCCCCAATAATATACAGAAACTTATTCATCAATATGAGATCTTCCATGTTTTCTTCCAGTATCTGCAGGAACTGCTCCTCAGCACGTTTCAGACACTGGCAATCCTTGTTCCAAACCACATGGTTAATATCTAATGTGGTCCCATATTTGTTATTTGCTCGGACACAATTCATACACTTTTTCTTTCCTGCATTCCGATCTTTCTCAGTATGTAAACCAGCACACTTTGGACAGCTTTCTTGTTCAGTACAATCACCGGAAAAATTATTTTAACCCTGACACTTAAAACACATGATAACATTGATAAATAGATATATTGCACATCTCCCTAGACTTATGTTCACTTTTTGTTTATTCTTGAGACACTTGAATCTATGTATATCTGTCTCCAGAAGAGCACTAAAATATCCTTTCCGACTTCGGGACAAATAAAAAACATCCATATAAAAATTATTCCTGTTTGAATCAATATTATTTTGCGTGATTATCATATCTTGAATGTGTTTTTGATCCATGTCGACCTGGTCAGGCATATTTACAATTTTCATTTTAGGATTGGTTCTTTTTGGCAATTTTACCTAATAATCCGCTCCAATATTCTTTTCAACCAGCGCTGTAACCTCCTCCGAAGGCTTACTATCATGACACTCAAGTATCACTCGTCCATCTCTCAGATTTTTACCAATGTTTACATCCAGGTTAAGTTTTTCAGGATCCACTTTACTAAAAAAATCTTTCTTTACCTCTGCATGTGTTTTCTTACTTTTTGGTTTAATTATTACTACTTCTCTTTTGTTTTTTGTAATATCACTATATAATATCTGTTTGCCCCCCGGCTCGCCCACTTTCTCTTCAGGACTTACTATAATATTCGATGATTCCTACAGGCTTTTTATTTCAGATTTAATATCCACTTTTACAGTGAGCTAAGATAATTTGTAACGATAAGATGTCTCTTTTTGTCGCATGAATGTACCAAGCACCATTGATAATCCATGCAGCAACCGTTCACGTACTCTCATACAGGTTAAGGACATGTCAAACCATGCTCAGTCCTAGACTGCAGAGGAGCTTAGAAAAGGGAGTTATAAAGGGTCAGTTTGGGTCCAGAATGTAACAAAACTACTGATGTTATTATGTAATGTACAATTATAGTAAAATAATGTAAAATGCCAGTTGAGGTCTATGTTCTGAAACATAAGTTTTGGCAAATATTTGGGTCCATCGTTAAAACTTGAAAAATATTATGTAAGCACTCAAGACAAATGATAAACAACGCAAGTGATTATGAACCTTAAACGTGCAACGGTCTGCAAACTTTATTATATAAATACTCCAGTCAACCATCAATTTGACAGACTTTGTTTCTCACTCCAGACCTGTTCAACCAGTTCATTACAGTACATATATGCGTAAAGTTACAGCACAATTCTGAAACTTGATCATATACAGTGAGCAAGGCTTATAAAAACATTTCCAAGTATACCTCAACCACCGTCTAAAGATATTCTAATTTAGACGGTGCCTCAACCGAAAGGACATGCGCATTGTCAAAATCGAGTAAAGTGTAAATTCGTTAAAGCTTTAACCAATAGGTAGTGTTATTGCTTTCTTCGAAGTCTCCTCTTTATCATGTCTTCTCACCTGACATAGATCGACCCCTAATCTACATAAACCCCCAAACCCTAGTATAGCCTGACAATATCAGCCATAGATATTTTTGTTATAGTGGCATTATATATGGTAACTTTTAACTTTTGAAAGCAGAGGCAGGCTTGCCAGCGAAAAGTAAAGTATGTTTCAAGCTTTTTCAGCCGGTTTAGGGCTACTAAATTGAACTTGTGCCATTTTATGTCCTGAAACGGACCTAGGCTTACAAAACGTAAATTGTATTTTATGCTTTTCGGTTGGTTTATGGTTAATAACTTCGACTAATGCCGTTTTATGCCCTGGGATCACTATTGAATAAAATTGCCTGCATGAAATAGTCCTGGGATATTTTAATATTTATGGCAATTCTAATTTTATAAAACACTAAGAGACCTCAAAAATCAGACAATGGCATAGTAATAGCGAATTTGAATCAACTTTTGATATATAATTTGATTTGAATATATGCAATGCATATTAAATAATTCATGAAACTGATAGTCACTAATAAGTTAAAACCTCCTCGTATAGAATACCTTTACTAGGAAGTGACTTATTGCCAATAAGAAATATGGCCTGACATTTAAATTCGACTAGAATGATGTCTATAAGATACGCGATCCTAGCATAAACGTGTAGGGCAACAATTTAGCGTTGTCAAAAAGTATTAAGATTGAGACATTTATCTCTACACTATTCAATTATGGAAATTGCATCCGTAAAATATTTTTCATTGTCTGAACGTTTTATACCTGGCATTATATACGGGCGGCTTTCACTAGAACAATGTGAACAATTCATCCTTTAAATATGTTTCCCTGCATTGCATTCCCTTGAGAGATATTACTTGGAAATAGATTGATTTGCCCTGGTGAAAATTTCTTAGATAAATGACTGGTTCATAGGGATTCGCCCTAGGTTCAACTGTAATAAATTGAGAATAAAATAGATCATTTGATTCTAGAACATGTTTGCTTATTGACAAATCCCTCAATACATCCTTTTTGATTATTACCTTTTTCCTTATTCATACTCTATATTATTAACTTTCTGCCGAAGTAACTTTCTCCCTTATTCACATTTGAAAAATGAGGAGGAAGCAATATTTGTATTTGACTAATAAATTGAATTTAAGGTGGTAGAAGAAAATGATAAATCTAATTCTTTAAAAAGAGTTTACCACTAAATTGCTTTTTTATATATAAATTGGAACATTTGACAGACTGTGATATATGGAGGAAAAAACGCGACTTCATATAATAATTGTATTTGTTATTAGTCGAATATTATTTAAGAAGTTTGTGTCTTTGATATCATTGACCTGTGGCGCGCAAACTGGCGACTTACTGATGAAATCGCTTTTACGCTATTCCCACTTAGCAAATTTATCTATTTTAAATTTTAAATTTGTTTGCTTTATGCGCATTTTTCATATAAACGAATAGAAAATTATAGATAAAAAAATAACAGTATAGGTGTCGTTACTCCATCGCTTAAATACGTTTTGCCCGGGAGAAATCACCTGCACATAAGACACGTGTCTGGGTTCATTGTGCGTCCATTTACACAATATCCTCCGCTGAATCTTCCTGAACAACACGCAATTTCCAAAGTAAACCTCTCTTGCCCTAGCCAACGCTGGATAGTTAGCAAGAACATGAGTGGACGATTCCTTGTCCTCCAAGCAGCACCTGTATTCTGGATCTTCTACGAACCACTGCTCAACCGACAGGGCCCAGTCCTAAGCCTGTGGTCCCCTTTCTTCAGAGCCAGGACATCTCTTATGAAGCGTTGGGTCCCCCAGGACTAGCCCAATCTGCATTATCTCTGGCGCTATAGATCATTGGCCCGCATATTCATTGGGTTTCTTGTATTGTAAGATATTCTTATTAGAAGCTCGGGAGCCATTGGATGCATTGCGGAATCCTGTCGTGTCAGACCATCAAACCTCGTCGTTTCGCGGAACATTCGGGTGTCCCGAAACCCATTAAAGGTTGACCCTATTACTCGGCAAAGGCGACGTCCCTGCACTCAAATGCCAGCGCCGAATGAACTCTATCAAGAGCCAGATTCTAATATTCTCACACCCGTATTTCAGGATAATATACATCTTGGTATAGAACACGATGGCATAAGTCCCAATGGCGAAAGCAAGTCTTGTCTCTATGGTTTTTCCATACACTTCCTCCCCAGTATCAGTATCTCTTCTGGAGCAATCCGTATACCAGACCAGGCTTGTGCCATATGGAAGACATCACAGAAGTATTTAACTAGAAAAAATGTATGCCAACAGTAATTTTGGACATGAAAAATGCATTCGACATGGCGATGGCATCCAAGCTTAATTCTGAAACCAATCAATCTAGGACTTCCCAAAAGATTAACCAAGACATTCAGAAGCTCCTTGATGGATAGAACTTTCCAAATTAAGCATTAAGATGAAGCATATACTAACATAATAAGGGCAGGAGTACCCTTGTTCCCCTCTATCCCGGCTATTATAAAACATATATGGAGCAGATATTCCAGGACACACAAATACCTTTACGCTGACGACAGAGCGTTAGCAGCAAAACATAAAAATCTAGGAGCAGCAATAGCGGGACTGCAAAGATACCTGGACGCAGTAGCAACTTGGGTGGACAAATGGAAGATTCGAATTATTGAAGAGAAAACACAAGCAAGCATCTTCACAAGGAGAAGTGACCCGTCGAACAGACAACTATATATCACTAAATAATCGACAGATTGATTGGAAAACATAGGCAAGTACCTGGGGCAGAGATATGTATTGAAGTATTGGTTGTTAGCAGCTAGAAATTTTGCTCCCATTAAAATCATTAAATTGACTGGAAAAAGAGCTCATTTGTGTTTGGTGTCTTTCTGTGTGGAAAAATGCGGGGATTCTAGTGAGTAACATCATTTTCTTCTACCAGGTGAAAATTAGTGCGAAAACTTATAAATCAGTGCATATCTGGTACAGAAAGGAATTCAAATTTAATTTAGTGTAAAAAAGGGCTTGGAGAAAAAAGGTTTGGACACATTAAATATGTATCGCTTATAATTCTTATCAGTTACCAGGATTATACGTTTTTTATTGGAGTCTCAAGGAAATACTTTAAAATTGAAGAGACTAATAAACTACATTAGAATCGACGAGACTACTAGGGCATCTTTATGGATTTTATTTGTTCGCGACTTTTTTTTTCGGTAGTGGACAGATCCGTACTTTTATTTTAAGAGTATCTCTGCGACATTATCTGCCTGTTTCTTCCCTGGGTTAATAACGATTTTGTGGGAAGTTGTGCTACACGTGTATTGTTTCTTGGATCAACCCAATGATGTCTACGCTGACTTGCTCGAAGTGTCAAATAAAATGTGTGTTTAAGCCCAGGCCAAAAGAGGATGAACTCTTTGGTTGCACATGCGATTCCTGCTCAGTTTGTCTTTGTAAAAACTGCGCGGCAATAAATACCACCGAAGCTCATGCTATCTCATTGTCTCAGAGATCTTTGCTGTTTTATTGCGGAAATTGTAGGGCTAATCTTAAGGAGAGTTCCAAGATTCTCGATAGAACAAAAGAAGAACGAAGAATGAAAGATGAAAGTATTTCCAAGCTTGAATGTAAATTGAAAGAGAAAACTAAGGAACTTGAAGAACGAATAACTAAGCTTACATCCGAGAACATTGAAAAGCACCATCATAATATATCCAAATTACGAAAGCTAACTCACGATTTTGATGATAACAGAAATATAAATTACGACGAAGAAATGCAAAAACAAGAAGTGGGAATTTTAAAACTTAAAAATTAAATTGTAATATTGCAGGGAAAAAATCAGGCATTGTTATCCGAAATAGAAGGGGTCAGTGATCACGCTAAAAAGTTAACTGCTGAGTTGTCTGAATTAACTAGCATAAAAAACAATATGCTGGTGAGTTTGGAAACTTTAACGAAGGAGAATGAGTTGTATGTTTCTGAATTGTAGAGACTAAATTACGATTTATTTTCTATAAGAGAAACGATAAACCAAGCACAGACTCTCCCTACTGACATGAATGATACAACTGATGTAATTATTAGTGATGATCGTGTGCCTTCAATAAACTGTTATGTGAGGCCAACGTCAAATAGTGGTCTTATGAAAACTATAGAAACTGATAATAGAAAATCACACAGCAACCGAAAGCCTCAAATGTTAATTTTTGGAAATCGACCTTATGTTATGGGTACAGCCCTGATGTTTAAGAAATATCTTTATAGTAGGTTTGATATAAATTGTCAGTATGAAACAGGATTGCCCTTAGAGGAATTAACTGCTAGATATCTGCACCTCTCTAAAAACTTTGGCGAGAACGATTATATTGTTATTTTTGTTGGAAGGGAGAATGCACTCGCAGGGAAAAACATTGACACAGGGTGTTTAGAACAAATTGCCCGCGTCGCTGGTACTACAAATATGGTTATAATTGGACCTACATATGAATACAATAGACCCATTCTCAATGATTTTATTTATGACATTAACTTATCGATAAAGAAACGCATGCGTACAGCCAACAGGAAATCATTGAAATCATTGAAATAATTGATTCTTAATCTCATCAGTACTAGTTTGTGAGGGGTCTCTGCTCGGGCGCCAAATTTGTGAGGTGTTTCTCGTTAGGCGCTTCTTTGCTTCTGCATACTATGCTATTTCTTCTGCAAATCATGCTATTGGACTGCCTAGTTTAACCATTACATCATCCAATGGTTGGTTCTCGGGCGCCACCGCATCTGGATTATAGTGGTAGAGGGCCCACTCCGCACCGGGTTGCTTTTAGACAGTGGAGAAACGGCGAACCAGGGGTCAATCTTGAATGTTTGCGTGGTTGCCGGCTGCTTTCAGAAATTCACTTGCTTAACTTAACTTAATACTAGCAGGCAGGGATTTAGAAAGAAAACACACACTTTCAAAATACACCTAATACAGCATCTCTATTTGCCAACTGGAAATATAAAGAATGGTGACGTCAAAATCCTGATGACCTACGCTAACCTAACGTTGCAACGTAAGAATTACTCTTTACTAATCCAACCTACCTAAACTGAGGTTAACCTAAACTATCAATTCTTAACTAAAAAGTTACTCTAATGCGACTTATGCTTAACCCAAAAGATAAAGAAACGAAAATATTGCCAGAGGGGGGGTATGGTATGCGAAACGTAACGGAATGACATTGACATTGAGAAGAGAAACAGAGCCGCGATATCAACTCTTAAGGAACGGTACTACTACGACGAAGCTACTTGGATTATGGTATCCACGAGTCCACGGACAGGCACTCGAATGACGGTCCAACATCGGTCCAACGTAGCTCCTCTGACTTGGTCCTGACGGGTATGGATATACGCGGCCTGATGCTCAGTAGATTACGGAAACATGCGACGATAGCGTTAAGGTTCGGATAATATCTGACATAAGGATGACGACGATACATAGGATACGGTGCGTCGTTAATAAACGACCTGACGAGGCTTCCTGCATATGTGAAATATAAAACCCGGATTGCGCGTGCGCGGATACGTCATTGCTTTCCGGTCGTGCTTCGCTACTACGATGTTACGCCGTCGTTGAGGCGGTAGGCTAGGTAAGGAAGGATGGTAGGTAGGGTAAGTGTGAGAGAGAGCTTGTAAAGATAGCGCCCGGTCGGACTGAGACGCAAACCGGCGTATAGCATAAAGAAAGAGAAAAGGAGAGGCTGATCGGACTGAGACGCAAACCAGCCGTAGTGTAGTAGAGAGAGAGAGAGAGTGTAAAGATAGCGCCCGGTCGGACTGAGACACAAACCGGCGTATAGCAGAAAGAGAGAGAAAAGGTGAGGCTGATCGGACTGAGACGCAAACCAGCCGTAGTGTAATGTAAGTGAGGGAGAGAGAAGGTGTAGTGTGTGTGTGTGAGAGAGAGAGTGTACAGATGTTTGTGTAGCACCTACGTTAATACCTATGCAGTAGCAGTGAAGATGGACAAGAAAGGCGGTGACGATGGCGGTCTGCTGAAGGCGGCTGTCATGGCGGCGACCTGCAGGAAGCGTCGTGGGTCTGGCTCAGCTTGGCGGCCTACATTGGCGGTAGTGGTGGTCCTCTTCCCCTGGTCTGGGCTGGGCTAGGCGGCTGGCTGGCTGGCGACTTCTTCTTTGAGAACCCGGGTGAGTTCTGCCTGTTCAGCGCGATGCAGCCCGGTTTTGTTACCTCGACGCGTAGTGGAGAATCACGTCATCGGCCGGCCGATGAGTGGGGACCTTCACGCGCAAGGTGCTGCGACGGAGATCGCGACGTTCTACCGGTACCGCGCGAGTACTACGGAAAATGCGAAAACCGATTTCCCGGCTTTTCGCGACGGAATATTTTATTGAAGTGAGTTTAGAATATTTACATTATATTTTACGAAAAAGAATGATGTGAATAGCTCGTAAAATAAGAAAGTTAATCCGGCTTGCATACCACTCCCCTAAAAATATAGTAACTTCGTTACAAGTTACTTTGATAAAATGAAATTGGTTGCTAATCTCTTCAGTGATATTCTCGGTCAAGCTGAACATGATAGTATGACGAGTGAAGAGTCTCCTGTTGAGGAGAATATCGCTTTGCTACCGTCTAATAAAAATGGTGACTGCGTTGTCTCCGCAACAACTACAGCACAGCAGCCGCATACCCATTCAAATCAGACTTTTACGCAACCTCAAGATCTTCCACCGAAACTATAGCGAATATGTTTGTTTATTATCAAAATATCAGAGGGCTTCGGACAAAGACTACGCAATTTTATAACGAGGTTTTAAATTCTAATTACGACGTTGTCGTCTTAAGCGAGACGTGGTTAAACGATGGAATAACAAGTGAAGAAGTATTTCCTAGCAAATACGTAGTTTATAGAAAGGATAGAGATCCTGAAAGAAGTGGCAAACGACGTGGAGGAGGCGTTTTGATTGCTGTGAAGGGTGCGTTGCGCTCCACCGTTTATGATATGCCAGTTAATTCTGTTGAGGAGCTTTGGGTCGGTGTGACTTTCAGTGACAGACATTTCATATTCTCTGCAGTTTATATACCACCAATGTCTCCGGTGAGTGTATATGAAGATCATGTGACTAGTGTCGCCTCTATGAGTGATAATTTTCCCAAATCTTTTATGATACTTGTTGGAGATTACAACTTGCCTAATTTTGTAAAATCTATTATACCCGTTGACACTAAGGACAATCCATTTGTAGATGATAAGTCGCATTACCTAAGTGTATTGAATAGTGATTCTAATAATGTTTTAATTTCTAGCAACGATTGTGAAAAAACCTTATACGATTATTGTTGTTTGTATGATCTAGTACAGCTTAATGGGATTGCGAATTTTAATAATACTCTGTTGGATTTAGTTTTTTCTAATTTTCTGGCAATGTCTATTACCGAGTGTGATGTGCCTTTGAGTGTTGTTGACGCTCATCATCCTTCATTAGATATAAGAATTAACCAGAAAACCTTAGTCGATGCAGACACTGACATTCTGATCGAGAACTATAATTATTATCGAGCCGATTATGACTCACTTAACGACTGCTTTGAGAGCATTGACTGGGGTGTTCTGAGTTTGTGTGGGCAAAATATCGATTTAGCTGTCGAAATGTTTTACTCTTTAATTTATACCGCCATTGATGTATATGTCCCAAAAAAAACTACAAGCACATTAAAATATCCATCTTATTTCTCTAAAAAAACTATTGATTTGATCTCCAAAAAGAATACTGCTTTTAATAGGTACAAAAGAACTAAGTTACCAACTGACGAGACTATTTACAAACAACTGAGAAAAGACTCTAAGATTTGCATTAATGCTGACTACAATGAGTTTATAAATACTGCACAGTTCAATATTTTAAAAAACGTAGATCAAAGCGCGATGTTGTTGGTAGTATTCATAGCAAGAGAGATGAAGTATAATGATGTCCTTTCTGGTAACCCCAAAGAGTTGGTTAATTTGTTTTCTGCTTTCTTTCAGTCAGTTTATGTTCAGCACAATGGTGCCCAATCCAACACACAGATGCCTATTCTTAACGATATAAATCTTGGCACAATTACCGTTAATAGTGACATTGTTTTTAATCAGCTCATCGATCTGGATATTAACAAGGGTGCTGGTCCGGACATGATACCACCAATGTTCCTTTACAACTGTAGCCCTACCCTAACGTTGCCTCTTACTTACATTTATAAGTTGTCACTTGGCACTGGGGTTTTTCCAACATCATGGAAATTTGCCACTGTTACAGCGCTTTTTAAGGGTGGCAATCGAAGCGATGTAACCAATTATCGACCAATATCTGGACTAAGCTGTGCAGCCAATGTTTTAGAGAAGATAGTCACTGAGGCTATATTTGGTGCCTTTCAGAGTACGATCTCGATTCACCAACATGGCTTTTATGCAGGTAGATCGTGTCAGACTAATCTAAGTTTATTCTCAAATTTTTTGGCATCCGCTCTTGATGCTGGCTTACAAGTTGACACGATTTATTTCGACTTTTAGAAAGCATTCGACCGCGTTAGTCATCAGATACTGCTCCGCAAGTTGGAGGCCTATGGAGTCCGCCCACCACTGCTTACCTGGCTCCAAAGTTATCTCGAAAATCGTGAGCAAGTCGTAAAGTTGAGCGACCTTATGTCTGAGAAGATTAGCGCTTACTCTGGAGTACCGCAAGGCTCCCATTTGGCACCAGTTTTATTTTTGTTATTTATTAACGACCTTAGTGATCTCTTCACACATTGCCATTTTCTTTTTTTTGCCGATGACTTGAAAATTTACCGTATAATCAACAGCAATGACGACAGTCATCTTTTGCAGTCGGACATCTTGAGTTTAAATTTGTGGTGTACTGCAAATAAAATGCAGCTTAATAACTTAAAATGTAAAGTACTCTCTTTTACCAGGAAGAAAATACCAATTTTGTATAATTATTCCATAGGAAACTGTGATATATTACGTGTAACAACAGTGAATGATCTTGGTGTTTTGTTCGACAGCGAGTTGAGGTTTGTACACCACATTGACTGGATAATTTCCAAGGCATTTCGGATGGCGGGTTTTATTATGAGGCAATGTGGTGAGTTTGGGAATATTGAAGTCTTAAAATCATTGTACTATTCTCTAGTCAGGAGCCACCTTGACTACTGTTGCATTGTATGGTCTCCCATTTATAGAACTCGTGTTGCTAGAACTGAACGGGTTCAAATAAAGTTTGCCAATTTTTTACTATTTAAACTCAGAATCGACAAGACTATACTCCCACACAATGAACGTTTACATATTTTAAGTCTCGAATCACTAGAAAGACGCAGAGTTAAACGCACTCTTTCTTTCGGCCATAAAATTCTTACCAACCAAATAGATTGCCCCGATCTGCTCAGTCTACTAAATTTTAAAGTTCCTTCTCGAACAACGAGACAATTTGAAACGTTTTTATTCAACTACAGCCGGACAGATGTGGGAAAGAATAAAGTGGTCGACAGGTTTATGAATTGGTTTAATAGGTTTATTCCCCAAGACTTCAACTGCAATTGTAGCTCAATTACTTTTAGAAAAAGGGTTAACAGGTTACTTGAAAATGCCCCTGATGCTCTTTTGCGATTTTAGCTCGCTTGTAGAATGATGGAATAGTGGTATTTTTGCTATAAGTAACTTGTCCTCATATCTCCCTATTTTTGTTGTTTTGTTTTTTTTTTTTAGATATGAATATGTAATAATAATTATAATAATTACTGTGAGGTCATAATTGTATAAGAGATGCGCTGTACTATTTGGGCAGCTTTGCCTGTTATGTATGTATGTTTGAATAAATAAATAAATAAATAAATAAGATGTAATGGATCCAATTACACGCGGAACAAATGAAGAAAATAGCCACCTTAAATAGCTCTCTGTTTCCGTTTCTGATAAGAGGGAATAATCCAATAAGGTGGCTATTTTCAAGCAAATTTACAACCCAACTTTTATGAATGCAGCACCAGCATGGAGAAATACATCTGCAACAAACAAGAAGACGCTACAATCCAAGCTAAACAGAACAATCAGATGGATATTCAATGCACCGAGACACATGAGAAACACAACTGGTCGGCATCAGCAATTAATTATTTAAATCATTTATCACCACAAAGGAGGGAGTGGTAATTAAATTTATAAATAATCACTTGAAGTAGTGAACTGTATCAAAATAGGTTGGTGGGGTTGTGAATTGAAATATGTATTTTAGGTATTAGGTACTTTAATAATGCAAGATTTAATTTGCATTAAATATGATCAATATAAAAAATGTTATCTAGCTTCTTACACGCATTCATACTTTCACACATAAAACTAAATACTGCACATTAAGTTAACTGTTACTAAATGTCTAACCAAACGTCTTGATTACTTAATTTAATATGAACTCCTTTCTTTACTGAATTTAATCAATCTTTCTCTTATTTCAACTAACTGCTTTTCCTTTCACACTAAATACCTTGTTACCTTTCTTCTTCTCCAATTCTCTCAACTTAACTTCACCAGGGATATAAGACTTAGAACATTTCATTCGAATCTCGAGTACAGGAATAGATCTATCTAACTACAATTCTCCAACCGCCATTTTACCTTCTTTAATCATCAGGAGGAGATACTAGCGACGCTATCGCGTTTCAGCCTAGGGTAAATGCGTAAAAACGCCCAAAAGAGTTGTTTGTCTGAGCTTGGACAAGGAAAACAGAGTATAGCAGATTTTTCTAAACATCTCTGCAAACAAAAATATGAGAAAACGACTAAATATCTTGGCGTCAAATAGAGCTATGACTGGGTGGATGTTCTTGGCGCCAAACTCAAGCAGAGCGATATGACTGGACCGATGTTACACGGTTGAGTGTTTGTCAGGCACTCAAATCTAATTTTTCCTACCGGCGTGGACAGGGGAAACAGAGCGGGAAATTGCGGGGACGCAGATGCATTTGAGAGGGTAGAAACATGTTCTTTCTTTATTTGACATGTTCTTTACACAACCTTGATGGAGACAAAGATATATGACGGAGAGTGAGAACTTGCTTTCCAGCCATTGTTTCATATGACGGAATCTATTCTACCGACAATCCAGATTCGGACTAAGTAGTAACTGGAATATAATTCTTTAAATGCACAAATTGCTGTTTACCTGGGTTGAAATAAATTTATTCGGGTTTTATTTTTGACTCAATCATGCTACGGACATAAAGGGTGTTATGACCAAGCTATATGGTGAAAAACGATAAGTTAGTACAAATGATGGGGCGTTTCTCTAACAATAAGAGAAATTCTTAAAATACAAACAATAGAAGAAATACTAGAACAAGTCCAGCAAGTTAAAGAAAGAATCAAGAACAACAACACATCAATTAGCGAAACATTTCAAAATCCAGCCATAGGGAGATCAACTTATCCCTGTTTTATGGAACACTAATACGGGACAAGCCGGACAATCGAACATAATAAACAGGGTGAAAATCTAGAACACAACATATAAGCAAGAATAAGCTAAGAGAAACAAATGAGTATGAGGTCAACTCAATCAAGACAAATGGAATACTATGAGCGTGTACCAGACAACCCCATTAACCAGACTTAAGCGGGCTTACTTGTCCTGATGATGGGCAGTATGTTATTCTTCCTCATTGAGCGCTCCTGTCATTCATCGGTCGCCCTCGTCCAGATTTTCATGTGTCCTTTTGCACCATTATTACCGGCCCACATCCGTGTAAATCCAGTGAAGGATCCTCGGCTGTAGGATCCACGGTCATTTTACAAGCCAATAAATAGATCATTATTCGCCTACTTAATGCTTCTTCCAAGTTAACTTAGAATAAAATATGACCCCGAGTTGCTTCTTGAGGTCAAAGGCTATTCGTTAATTTAAATGGATTCCACTTAGTTGACAATTAAATTTATATTTCCGCAATTTAATTTTGAATTCCCCATCTTTCTGAAAGTGTTATTATAATAGTCCTAACCCGTCCGCTTTCCAGAACAATAACGAAATTATAAAAATGCCACGAAAACAGAACTTAATTGAAAAAGTTTGTCCCCTTTTCGAGCTCCTAACGTGACAATAAGGCCCGGCAAAATGGCAACGTGCCAGTTATTGCCAAATGGTCAAATTAAACTATTCCAAAGAAATTAGAAATAATGAAAAATGTCGTGCCATTTTCGAGCGAATGTTTCATTTTGCAAGATATTGATGAGCCTGTTGACAAAACTAGTTAAGAATTTTTTGCACTTTGATATTTGTTAAGTAATTAACGGGTATATTACCGATCAAGAAATCGCTAGATCAAGACTTATTTATTTGTCGATAACACAAAATACCTAAGAACTTTGAGGTACAGTTAACGCTTGTCAACCTCAGTTACTTTTTAGTTCGTCTGTATTTTAAACCTGAGCTAAATTTCTCTTCAAAATATGACGCACACTGTTAAATATCTGCTCCAACTTTTTCCTACAGAGATATTTACGGTCAGTAGGCGTAACTAAGTCGGAATCCGATGTTTTACCCGCTGTTCCATCTTCCGAAAATTGCTAGGGCATCAAACAGAATGCTCGTGTGAAGTAGTGGATTATCCACTAAATGTAATAACTGCCAACATTTTTCTAGCTCTTTTTCTGTCAGTCCCTTAGAAAGCTTAGGAACTAAGTTCTAATAAGATAAAGGTATGTTTTAATAAATGTTTTTATAGTTTATATGATGATATGTACAATTAGCACGACAAAGAAGTGGCTGGAGATGGCACAATTATATTGTTTGGCGGTACAAATGAATATTAATATAGAAAATCACCGATTGTCGATGAAGACTTTAAAGATTACGTGTATACCCTGAAAAATCATATACTTACCTGACAATATACGATAACTATTATTACAGAGCAGAAGCTATGTTTACCAAATCGTATTATATAAAATCATTTTAAAGGCTCAACTCCGTTTAATTTGAAAAGGTCGAATATACTATAATTATCCTTCGCATCTCCGCCGTCCTTCATTACACTTTGTAGTATACAATTTTATCCCAACCGGTACAAGTTTTAAAGAAGTTATCAAAAGCCATGATGATTCAGCCGTCCCAGGCCCGGTCGCTCGAGCTCGTCGCCCTGTTGCGTCATTACAATTTTGTACCGTTCGGTGACAAGTAGTACAGAATCCGTAAATCAGATCATTCTTTTAGTTTTAAGGAGAAAAATGCTTTAAATCGTATTTCAAGACAGTGAAAGTGCTAGTGATACGTCTTGCTCGCAAAGGAGGCGAAAAAAGGGGGCAATATTCATCGTAAGAAGCAAATCAGGGGGTGAGCCCATATAAGATTATATGCCAAAATTTAAAAAATACATAAATACCTGGGTATCTTAAATATATAAAAACAGAAACTATCTCTCGTATGAAAGCAAACTAAATGTGTATAATACTAAACTGTAGTATTATGAATAAATATGACACTTGTACCCTTTACTTAATAAACTTAAAATGAAAACACTCTAAAACTTCTAAAACTAACTTATATTAGAATAAAATAGAGTGCGAACGGGTTAGAGTCAAAAATGCGAATGAATCAGTAAAGAAAAAAAGTTATATACATTTTACCTCTCGTCAGCGAGGCAGACGCTATCTTAACAAAATTAAATGTGCTGACTGCGTTTTTAATTATACTAGCAAACTGTTATTTATATACGAGGGCATGACAAAATATTGTTAAATTTATTATATGGGGCACATATCATATGGGACTATAAACTACAATTCGGTGCCAATATTGCAAAACAAATTACTAAAAATTATATTTAATTATGATTCACTGGCTCATACTGTAGATCTATATGAGCATTTAAGAGTATGAACAGAATAAACTCATTTACAGGATAATAAATAAAACTCAAAAATCAAATATTAACATAATATTTTCAAGGGATATTCATAGCCAAAATACTAGAGGGTTTATAGGAAATCGTACTGTTATTAGTAAAATGCAATTATCCTCAATACCAGTGTTCAAAAACATTGTCTAGGGGAATAAGGACTATGTATATTGAAATTATTGTTATTACTGTATTAAAAAATTTTTGAGTAAGTCGAAGAGTGCCCTTTTCTCACGAAATTAACCCCTAAAAACTACCCACAAAGGCAAGCTGACTAATAATTTATGTGCGACTAAATCCCAAGTTGGGTATTATTATGATTTTGTATGGCCCTACGCTCGCTTCGCTCGCTACGGGGGCTTAATCAGCAGAACCCAAAGCTAATCCAAAATTAGGAAAAAAAAAGGTAAATTAATAGAAATTTTGCTACAACGTAGAGACATGGATTCGTGTCGCATCGCGCGCAGTATTTTTGATCGCAACTTAGAATTTAGCCGCTCGTC
Organism: Pissodes strobi; assembly: GCA_016904865.1. Classification (NCBI taxonomy): domain Eukaryota; kingdom Metazoa; phylum Arthropoda; class Insecta; order Coleoptera; family Curculionidae; genus Pissodes; species Pissodes strobi. The sequence goes on from MU189976.1 coordinate 33,123, forward strand.
ATAATTTTATCGGAATGTTGTCGTTCGGCTTTGTCGAATCGATGTAATACCGGAACGCATTATTTGTAAACAATTCGTGTTGATATGAGCAGGCCGGTGAGGAAAAAATTGGAGTAAACATTGCTTGCAGGAGATGTTAATAAATAATAATAATACCTATTTACAAGTTCGCATTTGCAGATGCGAATAACTTTAACTAAAATTGGCCTTTTCACTTTACTTTTTACTTGACCCTGGTCACCAGAAAAGCGTTTGGCCTTAATTAAAAGGGAACTACTTAATCAGATAGTCAAGGTCGGGAGG
>MU189976.1:33435-46884 GCA_016904865.1 Pissodes strobi
CCTTAATTAAAAGGGAACTACTTAATCAGATAGTCAAGGTCGGGAGGTTTGACCCTGGTCACCAGAAAAGCGTTTGGCCTTAATTAAAAGGGAACTACTTAACCAGATAATCAGGATCAGGAGGGTTTGAGCTTACAGGAGGAGCGTTTTGCCTTAATTAAAAGGGAATTACTCAACCAGATAAGTTGTCGTCTACTTGATTTGCCCGTTCTTTTGTACTAAATTTTGTTGATATTTGACTGATTGTTTTTAAAACATGTTTAGATGATACTCATAATATTTGATCCTTCAATGTCAAGTATCAAGTTCAAACATTAGACTGAGTGTTCTTTTGTTATTACGCTTTCTAGTTTACACATGCCCCCCTCCAAATAGCATTGGTCCTCAATGCAAAACATCTTTACGGTTAGAAAGTTCAAAAAGGAAAGAATCTGCTCAAAAAATAAAGACTTGATTGAAAAAAGAAGTAACTAAGTTCTTTATCTTAGAGACGCTCAAAAACTAATTTTTGATGAGTATGTTCAAAAAGGAAAATAATAATACCCAGCTGTCGTCAATGTTCGAATAGTCATATCGTTCTGTACCTACTTTAATTTAGGTTATGTCTGAGCACTAGATATTCTTGACATAGTTCGGCCCTGGATTCCAGCCAAGGGGTCTCGATCTGCGTCCTTACTAAATTCAGAATCTTTGTCGGACTCCTTTTTGGCTGCTGTGTATATCGCCATTGACTAGTGAGTGCTTCAGGTACATGTAACAAATATAAACTAAATATAAGTGCTTCATATTAACATTTTATTTTCTATCTTAAAAACACTTTTTAAATGACTGTCATTTCAATTTTTTATCACCCAGTACTAATTCGTATTTAAAATCATACAGCATATTTTTATTAAGTGGCGCCTGAAACATATGCAAGTATCATATTATTTTTTAGTTGGTCTGCCGTGTATGTGTAGCCGAAATTGAACATTGCTGTAAATATTATTAAAAAACATATTGGTGTTAAAACAATCGAGAAGTATTTTTTGATACCTTGCATATTTCCTGACCCAGTATCCCATACCCTGTATCCTATATATTTCCAATAATTTAAAACAAATTTCCTTTGGTCGTATTTTTCTTTGTGTCTTAGAATTGAAAGTTTACATGATGGAAGTGCCCTGCCATAAGTAAAAAAAAAATTGTATAAGCCCTTAAAAAAATTTTCCTTGTTGTTTGACTATCCCGTTTTTACACCCGCTCTATTTCTGTTAAAGAGAGATGATTTGTTCGTACATACCGCAGAGAAGCCAGGCGTGCACTCCCGGAAGTTCCTACGGTAAGAACTCACATTTCTTTTTTTTCTCGACCGGTGTGCCCCTCAATATGTTTCTTCGAGTTTTCCATTATGTATTTCCGGGTGATCCGGGGCCAGGCGTGGACCCCGGAAATTTTGACAGGACACCAGCTCATTTATGATAGGGTCATTAAAGACCGGATTGTTTACCTATCCTACATGTTTATTTTTAACTTATTATCTATATTTATTTTACACTAATTATTTCCATTATATTTATTATTATATTTTTTCCCTCTGTATATTATTCCCATATATATTTATTTTACGCTAATCATTGGTTTTTTATTTTTTAACTTATAAAATCGCCGGCTGATATTTCCATAAACTATAATACGCTTAAAATTATATTCAAATTATCTGAATTATATTTAGGTATTAGCATGTCCTAGCTTATGTTAAAATTACGTATACCTACAAGTGCATATTTCTATTTCAACTATTGTCAGCGAATTCCAAGTCGATGGCTTGCTTGCTTATTTTTTGAAGCGTACATCGTTACTCTCTGTCAGTGTTTTGGATTTTGTTTCTCTTAAACATAATAACGGAAATTAGCACGTAAACTTGGTCTGCCTTGAGAAATATTGCCGACTATTTGTGATTATATAGCATTGATACGTTTATTATGTTGATGGTAAACATTGCCGGAATTGTTTAAAAATAACAGTAGATATTTAATACATGTATACGTAATTTACAGTGACGTCAATTATGTTGCTTTGACTGATGATATTATTTGAATACTAGTATTTTTAATTATTATCTCCCCTGGAATATGGCCAATATCTAAGGCAGACAATTGAATATTTTTTCGGTGTAAATTACCTATACAAGTTACAATTTTTTCGCTTAATTTGAAAACATGATCGGTATACTTATGTTTAATTTATCATTAATAATAGGTGCCTTTTACAAGATTTATGCTGCTGTCTGTATGGTTGTGTAGATTTAGAATTGTATGTAATGTACGACTGTAATTCTTCTTAATTCATCCATGGTTATTTATTTATATCTATTTACTTAATCTAAGTTTTCTGCTATCTATATGCTATTTATTCTCTTATTTCTATGTTTCTATATGCTACGGCGCCGCATTTTAATTCCTTATTTTATCTTATTTTATGTTCTATGTCTTCATAGTACATTTTTATACATAATTATTTATTTATGTTTATCTACATATTTTGTCAATAGATTTTAACTATCTCTATGTATTCTCTATGTTTTGTGCTGACACTTTTGTTATGTATTCTCTTTAATATTACTTCCTATATTTAACTCTTAATTTATCCTTTATTTCTATTTTTCTATCTTTATATATACATCGATACATATGTATCCCTATGTAGATTCCCATTTCATCTCCTAGGTCATCATGTTGTCCAAGTGTCTGTTATGATGTTTCCTATAAGCTACTTCTCTTTGACAGTTGGCTACAACATTCCCTATGTGACCTCTATATAATTGTGCTTTCTAGCTTCTCCTTTATATTAGTTCAATATTATAACTCTCGTACTCTCAACTCTATAACTCTTGTAATTTCTCGTATACTTAGATGCCTATGTGTTTTTCCCAGTATGTTACTATCGTTAAACACTTGCATTTAAAATTATAATTTGTGCTTTTCTAATGCCTCCGTATTTTTACAATGATTTCCCAAATGGGGTACCTGTGATTAACACTTGCATTGAAAATTATAACTTTCCTAAATTATATACTTATATACCTCCATTTTTCTCTATATGAACCTTCATTCTCTTTGGAGGCCTACATGTTTGCCTTATGATGTTCTCTACTTTCTTAGATAGGTACTGATCATCAACATTCGCGTTCCAAATTGTATTTACATATTCCCAACATATTTTTCCATTTATATTCCCTAATTTCCTATATTTAGTGGCTTAGTTTCTGATTTCTTCTTGGTGTCTGGTCTCTTTGTATTTACTTAGTTCTTGGTTACTTTTTGCTTAATGTTTGGTTTCTTTGTGTTCACTTAGATTCCATTTGCTTCCTAATTACTTAGTTACGGTTTTTTAGTTATTTATATTTATTTTTCCTTGGTTCCCTCCGATCCTGGTCCGGTTCGTTGTATCCCCCTAGTGTATTGTGTCATTATACATGCTGTTTTCTTCTTATAACTACGCTGCTTTCTTCTAGTTACAGTTACTTATGTACCTTAGATAAGAGTTTTATATGATTTCAACTATGCTTTATGTCAACGCTTTTGTGTTTCACCTATACAATATTCCCAGTAGGGTACTTTTCCTTAACACTTGCGTTTGCAACGGTAACTCTATTTCCTAGTTATTTTTCTCCATTTTACTCCTCAATATTTCACTTAATCCAACGCCCAAGTGTTTTTGCTATGAGTTTCCCAATACGGTACCTATCTCTAACACTTTGCGTTTAAAATTGTAACTCTATACTCTAGCTACATTTCTTTATATATGCATAGACTGCTTATTTTTTCCTCTCATAAGGTTGACTTTTCTTTTATCTAAGATATGAGACTATTGATATTTGTGTTTAAAATTGCTGAAAATTTTCTTCTTCATTGTGGTCCTCTTCTGTAATACTCAGTAATGTTGATTGATGGTATCTCAAATCTGAAGAGAGGCTCGTACACGATTTTAATCTTGTGCATCCCAATGACTATGAATTGTGTTCATTCCGACGAAAGACAACAAAAAATTTGACTGACCCTGTACGACAGCACCTGTTAAAAAATGGCTTAGAAAGAAAATGACGATATATACTTATGTGTCCGGGAGTCAGAATGGGGTTACTTGTAGAAAGGTCGAAAAGGCCCTTCCATCATGTGACTTCACTGCATCTGAACCGCCTCCGGGGCTTGGAGTCTAGACGGCTGCCTCCAAAAAACGTCCCTGCGGATCCGAATAGTACCTCCGAAAGATATCTCCTCGTAGAATCCATGGTCCTCGGTCCGATGTACGGGGATCAAACGGCTGCCTCCAAAACGTGTCGACGACTGGAACAGACGGTGTGTCTGCTACTTGGTTCTCGGGATCAAAAATGGCGTTCTCCATCACGTGTCAACGAAGCTTCTAGGAGGGACCGGACTCGATCTAGTGCGTTTTCTTGAAATAATTTGCTAGTAATCTTGGAATGTATTTTACTTTTATTTTAGATTTTTTGGAGGCGTTTATAATTCGTTTAATTTTATGCTGGTATGCTTTAATTAAGTTTCACTTTTATCTATGGTTCACTTTACTTTTTACTTTACCCTTACACTTTACTTTAGGGGAGGTTTGATCTTGGTTCCCAGAGAAGCGTTTGGCCTTAATTAAAAGGGAACTACTTAACCAGAAAGTCAAGATCGGGAGGTTGACCTTGGTTACCAGAAAAGCGTTTGGCCTTAATTAAAAGCGGTTTGGTTTTAATCAAAAGGGAACTATTTAACCAGATAATCAGGATCGGGAGGGTTTGAGCTTACAGGAGGAGCGTTTTGCTTTAATTAAAAGGGAACTACTCAACCAGATAAGTTGTCGTCTACTTGATTTGCCCGTTATTTTATATTAAATTTTGTTGATATTTGACTGATTGTTTTTAAAACATGTTTAGATAATACTCATAATATTTGATCCTTCAATGTCAAGTATCAAGTTCAAACATTAGACTGACTGTTCTTTTGTTATTATGCTTTCTAGTTTACAATATTGAATAAAAAGCTACCATAGGCAGATTAATTCACATGTGAAGTAAATATGCTAGATAAATATGTTTGTGAAAAGCCAACTAATTCCATATCCAAAGCTTGAGTAATAAAAAAGAAAACATACAATTTTTTTAGTTAAATGTTTAGGACCAAACTTAACGCATAACTCTTGGATATTTAAAAAAAAATAAATAAAGGCAAATTGAAAGATATTTTCATTACATTAAACCTATGCTCTTGAAGATAATCTTATCTCATTGATCTTCGTCAAAATGAATGAATGAACTGAAGATTCACTGTAATCGCATTTGGCCAGCATAAATTCTTTAACATTCACTCTTTCAACATTATCTACGTGCGAAGACCCGCACAACTTTGAAAATGGGAACGATAAAAATACAGCTTATGTAGCAGATTAATTTACTTGGCGCTAGGTTTAGATATATGTTAGCGGTACGCGGTACCTTCCCCCGTACCTTCCCTCAACTATCGACGGTCCACTCCTAGAAAGTCAGGATAGACGAGCGGCGAGGCGTGAGGCAAACTGCGCAAGGCAGTCTTAGGCTTGTCGCGAGACAAGCAGTATAATTAATGTTGGTGTAATCAAGACGAATAAATGTTTTTGGTGAATTAGAACTTTTATTGGGGTTAAATAACCCTATCGTTAACATATATACATTCTAAAAGAATAATGATTCATATATATTTAATTATCTATTTTATAATTTAGAATAAAATGCTATAAAACCACCGCAGTCAGATTGATTCACATGTACAGTATATATGCTATATAAATGTGCTTATGAAAAGTAAATTAATTCAAATTCAAATGGATGAAAGGAGAGATGACTCCTTATTTAAGTGTCTAAACCTCTATCCAACTACGACTAAAATTCAGTTAATAAGCGCTTAAATTTGGCTTGATAGAAGGTAATTTTTTTAGATATCACGTCTTATTTATTCGTGTTAAGTTTACTTTCTTTATTTTTATCATTCGCGTCACGTTACAAATACTTCATTACCTGAACAAAAGAAGTAAAACACATTTTCCTCTACAAATACTTATCTATTTTATGCGACAAAAAAGATACCGCTCAGAGTAACTTGATACAGGCTATGAAAGGCCCATTCCAACCTTTTACGTTTAAGAAAAGGTAAAGTGGACACAGACGAAACGGATCTTTTTTCCAATATTTTAACGGTCAGTTGTGTCTTTTATAAGACGTAGTAGACGGTTGGTTGAATATCAATTCGTCTGCGAATCATTTTAAATATAAACAGGTGAGATAACTTTGTAAATCCTTAGTTTTCACCGTAAATGATAACAACGGCACTGAAAGAGCAAAATCTGTATATCGTGCAGGTATATGATCTTATGATCAGCTCAAACGGTTCAACAAGGGAGATTGTAATTGTATGTCGTACATTGGTTCAGATATGTCCAAACAGATTAGGGCTAAGAATTTACTAAAATAACTAAAAATAATAATAATAATAATATTAATAATGATAATAATAAAATATATAAGTAAGTGACAACTTGGGAGGAATATATCTCAGAAATATTACACCCATAGTAAGAGCAGTTGACACGGAACGCACCACTTTAAAAGTATTCATACGTCATCAAATGAAAAATTGTTTTTATTGAATGATTTAACTAAAATTTTATCTTGAGAATGTTAAATAATGTGACTAAAGTGAGATACATCCCTTGTCAGTTGCCAAACTTTACATTTTCTCTTCATATAAACTCGTGTTGAAGCGTTTGTACGATTGAATTTGTGTCGTCTTCGAAAATTTTCATTTTTGTCGTGCATAGTACAGGTCTCTTCATCTATTTATATTCAATGCCTTTTTTTAATTTTTTGCCCAATTCAACCCTAATAAAAATATGTTTTTATTTATGTTACAACACTATTTGTTCGTAATCATTAAAAGATTTCCGAAACATGACTTTTGTTTCGACTTTACTTATGTTTATTCCTACTAGAATTAATAACTTTTTATCTTACACTTGGCTTCAAGTTACCATTTGAACCGAACTTGTAACAACAGTACCGAATATTAAATAATAGCTGTCAGTACCCATCAAGTCTTTCCTCTGACAGTAAGGCAGCACTCATAGCGCTGAAGGCGGTCCGCACGCTCTTCTTGTTGGTGAGGGAGTGTAGGTGCTGGCTGTTGCACTTGCAAAGTAACAAAAGGTTACGCTGATCTGGTTCGGAACACTCGGGTGTACCGGGAAACGAGGACGCTGACGCCTTAGCATGAGAAGGCTCCGCATGCAGATACTTGGGCCTGCTCCCTGTGTGTGGATCTTTCAGAGTATTCGAGAAAGACCTTTGGAGGTCTGAATGGAGGGTCGGGGCGAAGAGGTATGGCGGACGACTCCGGGGTAAAACAGACGAGGCTCATGACTCATGATACATGGGCCTGCGAAGTATCTCACCAGAGGGCTGATGGGCGTACAAAGGGAATAATGCAATGTTAAGGTTCTACACAAGGCAGTGTAGGCTTAAACGGCACCTGATTCTGCTGAGAATTATAGAGAAGGGGCAGTGTATATGGTCATTTTATAATAAAAGACTATTAACATAATCGCAATATCCCCAGGAACGTCTCCACCTACGAAGCGCTACGGAAACTAAATTATCCTGAAAAATGCTAATAAATAATCGATATTAACAAAGTTAACATGAATATCAGCAGAGGGCTCTGGATGACCGTAGTACTTTCAAACACTACCAGAGGGATGCTATTTTTCAAGCGCCGGCGGCGACTTGTTAGGAAACAAGTTGACCTTGACCACTTTGTCTGGATTTCGTTTGCGATTGTAGTTATGATATTATTATTTTATAATAAAACGATAAATCTAGTGTTTCTTATAAACCGCCAGTCAGTTGCTAACATTTTCATATAAACTGCAGATCAATTGAGAAGGTAAACCTAATTTACGTATACATTATTGATCATCTGGAATGATTAATTGAATTTTGCTGATAAACTCTTGTTAATTAAAAGGAAATTTTGCAAATAATTTGCTGGTCAATTGGAATGATAAATTAACTTTTCATATAATCTTCTGGTTAATTGAAGTAATCAATGAAATTTGGCATATAAACTGTTGGTAAATCAAAACGAACAATTGATTCTTCTCATAAACTGATAAATCTAGTGCTTCTTACAAACCGCCAGTCAATTGAAACGATACTTAAATAAAATATTCATATAAACTGAAGGTCATTTGAGAAGTTAAATCCAATGTACATATAAATTATTGGTCATCTGAAATGATGAATTGATTTTTGCCGATAAACTCTTGTTAATTTAAACGAAATTTTGAATATAAATTGCTGGCCAATTGAAACAATAAACTAACTTTTCATATGATGTGCTGGTCAATTGACGTAATGAATGAAACTTGGCATATAATCTGTTGGTAAATGAAAACGACCAATTGCTTTTTCTTATAAACTGATAGTCAATCGAAACGGTAAATCTAGTCTTTCTTACAAGTTGCCAACAAAATGGTCTTATAAACTGCAGGGCAATTGAGAGAGCAAATCTAATTTACGTATAAATTATTGGTCATCTGGAATGATTAATTGAATTTTGCTGATAAACTCTTGTTAATTCAAACGAAATTTTACATATAAATTGCTGGCCAATTAAAACGATAAATTAACTTTCTATATAATCTGCTGGTCAATTGTAGTAATCAATGAAATATAAACTGTTGGTAAATTAAAACGACCACTTGATTTTCCACATAAACTGATAGTCAATTGGGAGAGTAAATAATTTACGTATAAATTATTGGTCATTGAGTTTTGTTGATAAACTCTTGTTAATTCAAACGAAATTTTGCACATAAATTGTTGACCAATTGAAATCATAAAATAACTTCATATAGTCTGCTAGTCAATTGAAGTAATCAATCAAATTTTACATATATACTGTTGGTCAATTAAAGCGATAAATTGATTTTTGTGATAAAATTATGGCACTTAAGCACCCCACGCTTTTTAAAATAAAATCATATTTTTGAATCACTTTATTCTATTTTATAATTTTTTAGATCGGTTTCGATCAAAGCGTGTTTTTTAGTTTTTTAAACTATAATTTATTTTGCACTAATAATTCAGGTAGCAGAAAATTACTAAACATTTACGCAATCCCCTTATAATTATTAAATGAATCAATAGATGTGCCTGACAAAAAATGTAATTTTATAATAAAATATGTACAACTTTGATTTTTTTTCTCCAAAGTTTAGTGCGGTTTCGATTAGATGCGACATTGCGACCGATAAACTGCAAAATATTTTTTTTAGTTTTGTGTAACAATCTGCTTGGCAAGAAAGTGAAAATATTAATAAGCTGTCGTAGATGCAAATATTCACACAAATTGTGTTTCTGAAAAGGGTAAGCATTACTAACAAAAGTTGTGACATATTATTTTTTGCTCGATTTTTTGTTTTATAGAAAATGTTTGGTAAGTTGATACGTTAAATTGGGAATGTGACTTGTCTTAACCTAAACATATAGCGTGAGCTGGGACATGCGACAGGGAAAAAAATAGAAGACATTTAATTATACATTGCATTTGTTGTGTTTATATTTGGAAAGTAAGAAAACGAAATAAAGTTAAAATAGAAGTGAAATAAAAGTCTTATCCACTGCGAGATTATGGACTGTTTCTTCAACTTAAAATTAAAATGTTTTTCTGTAAACAAAACAAAACCTCTTAAAATTTCAAAAATTTTTAAACCAAGTTTAAGCTGTATTGTTGCTTAAAACATTAAAAAAATTATATCAGCAATAAATATGTATTGCAAAGTGCTTTATATTAAATTTAATCCAAGTATAAAATTAAAATTAACGCATCGACCTACCAAACGCTGTGTATAGAATAAAAAATTTCTCAAATTAATTTCTACATTTTAGCATTTTATAATTTATAAAATGATTTTAGATAGATATATCGAGTTAAACTCTAAAATAGCCATAGCACGAAGCTCCCAAGAAAAACGATGGGAAGCAAAATGTGTGCATTTTATATTCATTTAACAAATTGCACTTTATAAATCGGTTATAGTAGCAGCAGCATACCCACGCCTGCCATGCAGGCGAATCCACGTATTGCAGAAGGCGACGCCCGCCACCGCCGCCGGTTATGTCCTTTTTTAATAATCATAAAAATGCTAATATTCCCCTCGCATGAAAGATGGTTTGCCTAAATCAGGCAACTATAGATTAAACGCTATCAAAATACATATTTTTGGTAGTAAGTGTTTCTTTCGTCTGCCCCGTAATTTTCGAGATACGTTTTTTCTCGTTTAGGGTCCGATATCACGAAAACTGAGAATATTGCCTTTTTTTCGTACAGAACTTGTTTGTTTGTCTTCGTCACCTTTGTCTAAATCCAAAATTTGAAGTCGATGCGAAAACAAAAGTTAGGCTCTGCCGGTAGGTTATTCCGGGTCCTACTGATCAAAATAAAGGTAAGGTCGATATAAAAACACGGTTTGGTACGTTTGCCGATATTCCTATATTTTTATATTTACATCCCGGAGCCGACCGGGTAAAAACCGCGCGGGAACTTATTTTTCGAATAGGTTCCACCGATTTAGGTTCCATTCTGTGGTTATCATTTTGGGGCCAATTTCAAAAATTTCCATATCAGTTAATTAAGGTTTCCCTAGGCGCCTACCGCGGAACCTATCAGTGGTAGGTTCCAGACAAGGTCGGATTCGAAACGTTACTGAAAACAAAATTTCGATCTCGTCTGTCTCCTACCGCGGAACCTATTGGCGGTAGGCTCCCCCCGATATCAGATTCGAATTTGGCTGAAATGCGTCAGCCGATTATCTTCAAGGACTCTTTTAGATGCCTAAATAGGCACCGGTAGGTTCCCATTTTTTTTTCGCGTTTTAATCGCTCTCCTCCGAACTGCTTCAACTACGGTCATCGATTTAGACCGAATAAAAATTTCTGGAACCTACTCGGAAGGCTCCACGGTCTTCTACTGTTCGAGTACCAAATTTCACGTAAAAATTCAAGCTGTCTCGTGTTCGGTCTAGTTCGAGCTCACGTTCCCGCTTAATTAATACCTAAGTAAATTAAAATATATAACATACTCCCAAACCTCTAATTTCAAGTTTATATTATTCTAAAGAAAGAAATGACCTTGTCAATATCGGAGAATAGTATTCAGATTCTACAAGTATTAACCAGTCCCATACTCCCCCCAACTGCCAGTTTGAATGATGCATTCCTGCCCCAAGGTCAATAAACCTTGTTACTGCCCGATATATTTATGCCGACAGCATACCACACCCCCTTAAAAATTAAATCTGTATTTACCAAGTGCAGATTCTCGTCAACAGAGGACAATATATTTTAACTGAATATTTTAAATGAAACTATATCTTTTCGCCATCTAACAGAGTTTTTGTGAGTTACTTAGGATTGGAGAATTTCGTCCATAAGAATTATCTTAATAGTCTTTTATTACATATGGTGCATGCAGGACGATGAGAGACCATACCATCTACTTACGGAATACCATGCCTTTGTGTGGGCAAGATTCAGTTTCTTTTGCACGACGCGGATTGAGCCAGATTCAGTGCGTCGTCGTGTTAGTTGAAAGGAGATGCGAGCTTTCTTAAGGAAGACCTGGAGGTTCTCTAATGCGGGCTGGGGGCACAACGGTGGTGGTCTAGGTCCAAAGCCCGCTAGCGGCCACCCCTTCTGATACTGATATCCATCAAGTTCGTTTGATATTCGTTTTTCTTTTAAATATCTTATTTCATAAGTATTCAGTTATTTTAAACACAAATGTTAATATTATGATTATTTTTATATAGACACAGAAGAAGAAAAACCTACTTTAATGTGTTAATTAATTTTAATATTACTAAAACTGAGCTTTATCCACAATACCGAAACAGAACTTTTGCACTCTGAGTGCAAAAATTCTGTTTCGGTATTGTGGATAAAGCTCAGTTTTAGTGCATGTTGCCGAAGGTTCCAAACCCCAACATAGGTAATTTTAATATGCAAATTTGCACGATTTGAATCACTCCTTCCTGGCCGATAGTGGAACTGATCCCGTAACAACAGCATCGAATACTCAAGTTACAGAAGTACAGAGGGTTGGAAAATATATTAGCTTGACGTACTATCGAATTTCAATAGTACTGGTGTTTTTCACTTTATATATAAAGTCGGCGCCCATCAGATTCGCTTGAAGTTGATTTCCCTTTTAAATATCCTACTTAATAAGTATTCAGATATTTTCAAGCAAATATTAATATTATGATTATTTTTATACACACACAGTAGTAGAAAAAGTTTTAATATGTTAATTAAGTTGCATATGCTGCTCAGGTTCGTTTCAAATTAATTTTTCTCATTTTATATTAGACACATTGTTTCTTTTATAAACAGAAGCTCTCACCTTAGGCTTGGGGCTTATATCATTGTCACCTAACTGGTTATAGAAAATATAAAATAGATACACAGCCTCATTAGCATATTTATTTTATACATATTGGAGAAAGCACATGCTCATACTTCTTGTATGGTTGCATTCATGCCACACTGCAATCTTGGTAATTAATAAACAAATAAATATAATTGTCAGATTTACGCTTCTTATTGTACAAATTGCTGTTCAAATGTCCATAACTCACGTAGCCCGAAATACTTAAATATAAAAGGGAAATAATATTTTTTTCGTCAATTTATCGGGGCACTGGTCGTATCAAATATTTTTCGGTCCATTATTTTGTTGAAAAAAATTCAAGCGAAAATTTTTTGCTTATAGGTAACCTCCCTCAATAAATTGAATATCAAAAGCCCACGCCTTAGGCTCGGGTTTTAGATTGCCAAGTTACAGGTCACAGACAATAAAAAATTGATACTTTTAAGAAGATTTTCTTTTCACATGGATTGTCCTTTGAATATTTATTATTAGAGACTAATTTTAATTCACTGAAAGCGAAGTACAAATATAAGAATAAAAACTTATATTTATTGTTTTAATTAAGTATTCTCTGATAGCTGTTTTAACAAAAAGTTATAAAACTCCTTGAAAGGAAAATTAGTGCTGCAGCTCTTTTACTATATATTTTCTTACATATAATCCCAAAGGAATAAATTAACTGGATAATTAAATGGCGCTATTTTGAATTCGTCATTTAAATTAAGGGCAAATTACCTAAGCGTGTAAATAAGGAAATTATAAAGGAATTAAATTAAAAGCAAATTAACTAAATACGAAGAGAGAAATTGGTGTTTGTACAGTAAAGTGGCACTAAATCATTTTTGTGTATTTTGGCACCTATGGTATAATCGATCTTTGTTCTCATATTATTACGCAAAAATGTCGTGTTTGAAAACAGAAAATTGTTTAAATAGTTTGGGTT
>MU189977.1:0-26705 GCA_016904865.1 Pissodes strobi
AGAGGGCTGTGCGTCTCGTCGGCGATCCGGAGTTGACCCGGAATCTGATAGTCTGGAACATCGCAGACATGTGGCCGAGATGTCTCTGTTTTACAGATACTTTCACGGCAGATGTTCCCAGGATTTGGCCCGCATAATCCCGCCCCTGGCAACTCCTGTCAGACAGTCCCGACAGACGGCAGGAGCGCACCAGTTCGTCGTACAACTAGAAACACCTAGAACATCGCTTTACCAGAACTCCTTTGTCTGGCGCACTGCATCACTGTGGAACTCACTTCCAGGACATCTGTTTCCCACTAATTACGACTTACAAATATTCAAGAACCGCGTGAATCAACATCTTCGCACACACACCGCTCGTCGAGCGCCATAGGATCTCCCTTTAGTGTGTGTGCCACTGCCATAAAAAAAATGAACTAGTAAAGTCAGTTATTGAAAACAATAAAAATATGAAAGTTCTTAAGACGATTAACACAAAGGGACGACTCAGAGTACATCAATTAAAAGACACCAGAAGAAAAAAGTGAGCTAATAAATATTACCGAGAATTTCTACAGTTTATCAAGAAACGATTCCAAAACCACCAGAGGCAGACAACAGAAAAATTCTTAATGTTGGATCCGAGGAATTGCCCGACATCACCATAGAAGAAATACAATTAGCACTATCCCAAATGAAGAGCGGGAGAGCACCAGGAGATGATGGTATTACAAGTGAAATGATGAAGCTGGGCGGAATTGAGTCTATCAAAATCGTCTTCAACAAATGCCTGACACAAGGTATTATTTCAGAAACATGGCAGAACGCTCATGTAATTCTATTACACAAAAAAGGTGATAAGGTAAAAATAGAAAATTATCGACAGATAAGTCTACTTTCACATCCATACAAATTGCTAACCATAATTATAACAAATAGACTTACCAACAAATTAGATGATTACCAACCTCCTGAACAGGCTGGATTCCGTAAAGGCTTTAGTACAATTGAACATATTCAGTCAATCCGATCATTAGTAGAAAAATGCAACGAATACAACGAACCACTACACCTTGCTTTCGTTGACTATAATAAGGCATTCGATTCCGTAGAGCTGTGGGCTATCTTCGAGGCCTTAAACAATGCAAGAGTTGATTCGAGATATAAAGATCTATTATATATATAACAACGCAACGTCAATAATAAAAATAGCAGAAGATATAGAAACTAATAGTCAAAGTCAAAGTCTTTATTCATGCTATTACATTAAAAAATGCTTGCACACGTCGAAATAAAAAAAAAGGAAATTGCTAAATCTAATAAAACAACAACACAAGCTACAAATACAATACAATACAGTTCAAGACAAAACACTGTTTGGACAAATTATCACAAAAAAAGAGCGAAACCAAAAACAGCACAACAAGATTGAAAGTGGGAAACCATCAAATCACCATAAACAAACACAGTAAGCGTGCTTCAACACAAATGTTGAAACAAGTTTTCACATATTGAAACTGACATTATCGAGACGGTCCTTATAGAACTCGTCCACAGAGTAAAATACTCTATTAAGCAAAAAATGTTTTATCTTTGAAATAAAAGATTTATCAGGGAGATCTCTTGCCGCTTGAGGAATCTTGTTATACATTTTCGGTGCGTGATAGTTAATTGAAAATCTTGACTTATTTATTCTATGGTAATCAATTACAACACTCCCATTATTTCTAGTCGCATGTGAATGCACAGTGTTCAATCTTGTATATTGATCCAAATTTTTTCTAATATACTTTAAGCACTCCAGTATATACATACCAGGAAATGTCAGTATCTTGTTTTTTCTAAAGGCACCTTTGCAATCTGCTCGATAAGGCAATTTGTTTACTACTCTTATGGCTTTACGTTGCAGAGAAAACACTCTAGTGGCGTCCTCCGCATGTCCCCAAACAAGCAAAGCATAGGATATTTTTGCCTGAACTATTGCATCATCAGAAGAACCTTTCCGGAGACATTATCTACCAGATTTCTCAATACGAAAACGCTTGAGGATAATCCACCCGCCAATTGATCAATATGTGACTGCCAACTCAACTTTTGATCAAGCCAGACACCAAGAAATCGCACACTGCTCGGGTTATTTTCAGAATTAAAAGAGCTTTTAAGAGTGAAGATCATAGTTTCAGTCTTTGATATATTCAACCGAAGGTTATTTGCATGGAACCAGTCAGTGACTCTAGACCGTGCACCGCCCAATTTCGTCTCCAACTCCAAAGCATCCGTGCCTCCAGCAGCAGTTGATGTATCATCTGCAAACAAGATAAAATCAACACTGGGATCGCAAGCTACCAAGTCATTAAAATATATCACAAATAGGAGCGGCCCCAGCACAGACCCTTGAAGACCACCCAAATGTATAGGTTTTAGGCCTGATGTCCGATTTTTATAATCCACCAGCTGAAGACGATTTGTAAGGTAAGATGATAGCAGGTTAAGACTTTTAGTGGAGAAATTGTAATATTGCAGTGTGGTCATAAGCCTATCGGGCGAAACACAATCAAAAGCCTTCGTTAGATCATACAGTAATACAGTAGCAAACCCACCATTATAAAAAGCATCCGTAATAATCGAAATGAGCCTATTTATCGCCATGACAGTTGACATCCCAGGCCTGAACCCGAATTGCTGCTTGTTGAAGAGGTTATTCAATTCTAAATGGCTGCTAATTCTTTCCTTCAATGCCTTCTCGAAGATCTTACTAAAGAGAGGCACCAGAGAGATCGGACGATAATTTGACACCTCGTCCCGGTCACCCTTCTTATAAACAGGCACTACTCGAGATACCTTGAAAACTGAAGGATAGACACCCTCTTCAAGACAACAATTTATCAATTTCGTTAAGGGATACACAATTATATTAGCAATAAACTTAATGATCTTTGTATTGTACCCATAATAATCTTTCCTAGAAGAGTTCTTCATTGAAAAATGATATCACGTATTTCATTATATGTTACTTCTTCAGAATCAAGCACAGGAATGTTATTTACATTTAGATTTAATTTATGCAAAAACTGTTGAGATGATATATCTGTTTGAGGTATTTCGTTGATAATATTTGAAGCTATATTTGTAAAAAAATCGTTAAAACAATCCGACTTTATGTTGCAAACAGCTTCTCCTTCAGGTATCTTTTGCCTGAATTTATTTATAATTTGCCAAGATGCTCTAGAAGGATTTCCAGAACCCATAATAAAACCATCATTTGCTACAATTTTCTTACCTCGAATTTTACTACGATTCTTAATATATTGGAATTTGTACGTTTGTAGAGTGACTGCATAAATGTCAATGTGTCTCTCATTATTTTTAACTCATCATCAAATAACTCTATGACACAGTCACCTCTGAGAGATCTCTTTATAGTTTTCACAGGAAATGCGGTCAGCATGCACCCATTCAACATACTCAAAAACATTTCACTCTTTTTCTCGGCATCGTATGGACTAGTTAAAAAATCCCAGTTAAGATTGCTCACTAAATCCTGGAGAGTGGAGAGACCCAAGGACGTAACAGGCCTGCAGGCAACAGGTAGGTTTGGCAGTTTTTCACAACGAATGGTTAGACAGCACCCAATCGAATGTAGACGACAGATAATCACCCACCTCCAGGTTGCAGAAGACATTGTCGAGGCATGACTTGCCTCGAGTAGGCGAACCAATAATTGTGAAATGCAAGCCGAACGTTCTCATAAGATCAACAAACCGCAACGTACTCTGGTCATTTGTATTAAATTTCAGATTAAAATTACCATACACAATTATTGTCCTATTCCTACCAACACCAGAGATAAGAGATGAGATTATTGAAAATATTCATAAATTAATCAAAATTGCCCTGGGGTGACCGATATATTGTTACCAGTATCAGATTATATTTTGCAGATTCGACGGTACAAATCTCACAGTCCAATTCAACAGAAAGGCACTGGAGCTCATTTGGAACACTGAACAAATCAAAACAATCATTCCGAACAAATGTAGCAACACCCCTTGCTACTTAGAAAAAGAGGGCTATGTAAATTGGGGCAACTGTTAGGGGCAGCCGTTGAGTATTGCAATTCCGGTGAATATACCAGTAAATATACGAATCTGAGGTATGTGGAAATTGTCACCACAGATCCTTCTTTGCCGCGTTCGGAGTGTTCTGGTGTTATTGCTGATAATGATAATAAAAATAATCTTAACCTAAATCTTAATAATACGGAAGTTTTTTTAGAGGATCATGCAGCAATGACAGCAGAACCTTAATGAGTATTGATCGGCCGTCAGGGATTAATGTGCGACTGTCGAAGGAAGGGAGTATGGACTGTGTAAGTGGTAAGCTAAACTTCTCAATTGGTCATCTAAATGTACAGTGCCTAAGAAATAAGATTTTGGAGATTGAATCTCATAATAGTCACAAAAACTTTAATGTCATCTCCTTTAGTGAACACTGGATGAGGGAACATGAACTCTCCATGGTACACCTAGAAAATTATTCTCTGGCAAATGTCTTTTCAAGAAAACGTTTCGGCCATTCCACCTCCTTGATTAATTCTACAATTCTAGCATGCAGCTCCTGTATTTCCACAGAGAAACATTTATTCTGCTCCATTAATTGCAGTATCTCCCTATTCATTTTTTTGTTTTCTATCTGTAATTCGTTGGTCTTCTCTTTGAAACTCTGTTCAGCAGTATATACAGAGTCTTCAAAGTCTTGAGTACTGCGCCTTATGCGTGTTATATAATAATTGTCCTTTTCAGTATTCTCCCTCATAAGCCTTCCTATTTCACACTCCAGCTCTTTGCTTTGAGATTCCAATTTGTTTTCCAAAGATTCAATTGTAATATTTTTGGTTTCGAACTCGCTCTTAATTTGGTCATAGTTTTCTAATAGTGTTCGGAATTTTGGTAGGTTTCTCACACTACATTTGCAGCTGGGGCAATAAAATGATAATCTACGTTGGCCAAGAGCTAGTGCATGGGCTTCAGTTGTACCTATTTCTGAGCAGATTTTACAGATGGCTTCTTTACAAGAATCGCATGGCGCCCCGAACAGTTTATTATCCTTTGGTCTAGTCTTAAGCACGCATTGGCGTCGACATTTAGAACAAATTAGTATGGCCATTTTACTCCAGTAATCCAATATAAATATAAATGGTGTAAACACAGAAAAATGATTCTGATAAAAGATGGAAAACGAGACAAAGCGGCAACAGTGGAAAAATTAAAATTCACCTTCCTTTGATATGATTGGTCGGCGCCCCAGATTTCTTGATATGTCTTGGAATTTGACGTTTGGCGACTTTTGGCGGGAAAATTTGTTTACAACAATAAACTCTGTTCACGTGGGTATAAAGTGAACAATATTGCAAATTTGCTCATTTATTCAGACAAATAAGATCCGAAACACATATAGTAGCACATATCACTAATACTTTACAGAAAAACAAACATAATTGCACGATTTTTGCAAGAGCAAAAATCAAAACAATCACACAAAACCAGGCGAGGTTGCAATAAAAAGGGGAGTTAGACAGACACCATCTCTCCAACGTTGTTCATTCTTGCATTGGAAGACGTTTTCAAGACAATGGAATGGGAAAAAAGGGCATAAGAATTGACGGGAAATATCTAAACCATCTTAGCTTTGCGGATGATGTTGTACTTATTAGTCAGGATGTCAGTGAATTACAGGAAATGTTGGAAGAGCTTAAAATTGCATCAGAAAAAATAGGGCTAACCATGAACCTAAGTAAAACAAAAATCATGACTGCAGTTGATAATATTGTTATGCGCCTCGGCAATCAGGTCATAGAAAAAGTTGAAGATTACGTCTACCTGGGACATATTGTTAAATTGGGTAAGGAAAATCAAACCGCCGAAATTAACATGGGCAGCTACAGGTAAACTGTCACATATACTAAAGGATAAAAATATCCCAATTAACTTGAAAAGAAAAGTGTTCAATATCTGTTTATTCCCCGTTATGACTTACGGAATGGAAACAACTAGGGTTAGCATCAAATCAGCTAATACACTTAGAACAACGCAAAGGGCCATCGAACGAATAATGTTAGGACTAAGTCTTAGGGACCATATTACTTACAAACACAGAAATTAGATAAAGAACTAAAGTCGAAGATATCATAACACGTATAGCTCAGTTAAAATGGAGCTGGGTTGGACATGTCGCCCGTCAGAATGAATCAAGGTGGACAAAACGCATAATAAAATGGAGAATACGACTGCACAAAAGAAGTGTTGGTAGACCGCCAAAACGTTGGTTAGATGATGTCAAAGAGAGGGTTGGTAGAGCTTAGCACCAGATAGTACAAGACAAAGAAGAATGTTCAGAAATGGACTGCGAAGGGCTGTTCGAAGAAGACTTTCTAATTTAAGCATAATAAGTATTGCAAGTCAGTGTGTTGACGAATTAAATATTTCTGATATTATCGATCAGTTTGCAGTGAAAACATCAAGATTAAAATAAGTAAGTAGATTTTAGTTTTGTACAAATGTACAGATAGTATGTTATTATATAATTATTATGTATTTGTGTTGTCATATATAGATGTTCACTATAGTATTGTTTAATAAAATGCATTTATTGAAAATGTGTCTTTTTTAACTTTTTTGCAGTCAGAAAATAATTTTCAAATGGATTTAAAAATATGAGATTATATTTAAATACATATAAAATTGTATTGTGTTTTGTTGTTCACATACATGCAAATAAGATCTTGCACCCGGGCTGCAAATTTCGTTGGCGCGCCCCCCTGTAACTAACATCAAGTTCTAAAATGACCTCATAGTCATATTACGAGCAAAAAGAATTACCTACAAAAAAAGTTAATTCAGGCATTAATGGGTTAACTAAATATACATATTATATAGGAAATAGTACATTAATATTACAAGCGAATGTTTTTAAATTCCGCCTTTATGTCTGAAGGTAACAAGTGTACGATGTTCTAGGTTCTAGAGAAACGAATTAGAATTCAGAAGATGTCACCTAATGTTTCACCTTTGCGAACATTCCTTATTGAAATAAAAGACGTTTAATTATTAGCAAAATTTCGACCTTCAAGTTTTAAAACGCCCCGAACAACTTTGTATAATCCTTGACCTAATCCAATGACTAAATTACTGAAGCATAATAATTTTTTTATGTATTAAATAAGATTGTTTGCTCGAGCAAGGAAGATTAAATAAAATAGGTTTTTAACGTGTTGTTCTTAGAAATCTGTGATATAAATAACATCCGCCTTCCTAAACTCCTTGAGTATGAGGGGACAAAAAATGTCAGCATTTTGGCGATAGCATTCCTAGAGTTCAACAGATTTGAATAAGTAAAGACAGTAATACATCTTTAAAAAAACATATTTATATAAAATAAGATTGCTAGCTTCAGCAAGGTAGATTAGTTAGATGTTTAAGCAGTTCTTAGATACATCCGTTATGATTTCGGCTTCGACTAGCGCCAGCGTTTTGTTGATTTCGCTTCATTTTAGTCCACTTTATATTCTGAATCTTAGCATTCTTAGTTCAACACATATCTAGTAGCATCGACCAATTACTTGGTCGATGCTAGTGGTAAAACTTTCGAACTAGAGCTGTGTGTGTGTGTACTGTGTACCTACTGATTAGGAGGTGATCGTCGCGGCGTCGTCGTTTTAAAATGTTTTTCTTTGCCTTCCGGCAATAGAATAGCCTTCACGCTTCTATTTTGTTATTTTTTAATCAGCAACTGTATCATTATTTAGCAATTCGACGTCATAAATAATATAGTTTAATAGTATAGAATAATAATATCACAGTTCATTAGTTTATGAAATTGGCGCTATTTTTTCATAGCTTGCGTCTTGCGTTACGCTTATATCCATATTAAAAAAAATACAATAAAATTAGGTCTAATTTTAAATGCTTATATTTTGTTTATCAATTAGAATTTCATCGAGCCAACAGTATATTAAATAACAACTGTTGAAAGTATTAGTTTTCAATTGAGGAAGTTTTTAGCACAAGGTGTTAACTTTCACACGAGTAATGTACAGGGTGTCCAATTTTATTTTGACAGATAGAGAGATGCGGTTTTCGCAAACCTGGACTACTTTTTCGAGAATCAAAAAATTCCAAAATCAAATATTTCCTAGCCCGCTTCATTTTCGAGTTACAGGGCGAAATTGAAAATTTGCACTTTTAGGACATGCCTCGTATACTTATCAAAAAAATAAAAATGCATTCTCATAGATCTTTTTACGTATAATTCAGTGGAGTGCTTGATTTTTTTTAGAGCTACCGTTTTTACATTATTCACAGTTTCGTAATTCAGGGTGGTTCATTTAAAAAATCATAAGTTTGGGTCGTATGTCAAAAACGGTAACTCAAAAAAAAATCAAACACGCCACTGAATTATACGTAAAAAGATCTATAAGAATGCGTTTTTATCTTTTTGATGTTATCAAGCAGCTGAGATCGAGGCATGCGCTAAAAGTGCAAATTTTCAATTTCACCCTATACCTCCAAAACGAAGAGGACTAGGAAAATTTTAATTACAGCATTTTTTCTTTCTCGAAAAAGTAGTCCAGGCTTGTGAAAACCGCATCTCTCTATCTATCAAAATAATGGAGATACCCCTCAATGACAACGAAAATTGCCCTGTAGAGGGTGTTCGGTTATAAATGTAACCCCCCTTTAACTTTTTTATTTGCCCTCGTATAAAAAAATGTTATATACAAAAGTTGTAAGGATTTTGGTACAGTTTTCGGCGGTGTTACTAGAAAAACAATGAACATCGAAAATCTACTGTACAGATTAAATTAATGTTTTTTTAATGGGACACCCTGTATATTCTTCTGTCTATCGATAGAGCTCTTTAAGGTGAGTTCAGTAATATAAGGTTTGTTGGGTCTAGCTATAATAGTTACCACGTAAATTGCAAGAATGTCGGCGGGTATCTGATTATTACTGAACCCCTCTCCTAAATTCTTTATTTGGTGAGCAAGAAAAAAATTCTTCCTTCAGAAGCTTTTCTGACGTTCAATTGTTTTTCTAGTAACACCGCAGAAAAGTTTCTGAAGGAACCTACAACTTTTGTATACAACATTTATTTCTAGCTCACCAAATAAAGAATTTAGGAGAAGGGTTCAGTAATAATAGAGAATTGTGGCACATGAAAACTTGAGCAGGCCGTATTAACGACGGCACTATATTGACAGCTGAGCATGCGCACTTCATTTTAGAAATAAGGCGGCACTATTAACGATAGTGCCTGACGTAATTTAAGAACGCCTAAGAACCGGCTCTATTTTTAAATTTTATTTAACGAAGTGCATGTTCGGAAAAAATCGGTTGATTTCGTCATAGGATTCTTTCTCTTAACCTGGAATTTCAAGTAGCCATATTGCTTTTTTCTTTTTCAGTCTTTTTAACTGATAATTGATTAGCTGTGTTTTCCTTTTGAGTTCTTTTGGCTAGTTTGTAAAAATGTTTACGAATAATCAAATATTAAAGACCAGTCGGTTGCGCTTTACGTATGAAGATGATCTGGCGTTGTTAAGAGAAGTTTTGTCTCAAAATCCCATATCAAACCCTGAGAGATGGGAAATTGTTCAGCAACACCTTTTGGAAATATCAGGGAAGAAATTTGGTGTTAAGACCATTAAAAATCATCTGTTTTTGCTTTTGCAGCAATTTTTGAAAAAACAGGAAGAGGATACAAAAAAGTAGGTATCGGTTGAAGGATAGATAAATGAGTTAAACATGCTGAAACCATTATAAGGTGTAAAGTCTTGACTATTCTGAATTCTTACTTATTTACCACATTGGTGTTAATTTTAAAATGATTTTTAGTGAATACAATTTTAGTTCTGTTAGGTCATAACCATGGGTCTACCTAATTTGTTGACCATCGAAAAAAGCTGCTGACCGCCCCTTTTTGAAGAGCCTAGAGCCACCAAATTGCCCACGATTATGATGCTTGATAAGACGCTTCTGCTACCACCCCTAACTACCCCCCAACCCCCTCCAGAATTAGGGTCAGTCAACACGTTTTTATTAAAATGTGCAAGAGGGAAGTGTAATTCTGGAGGGGGTTAGTGAGGAGTAGTTAGGGGTGGTAGCAGAAGCGTCTTATCAAGTAGCATCATCGTGGGCAATTTGGTGCCTCTACGCTCTTGGAAAAGGGGCAATCAACACGTTTTTATTAAAATGTGCAAGAGGCAAGTGGAATTTCGGAGGGGGTTGGGGAGTGGTAGCAGAAGCGTTTTATCGAGTAGCATCTATGTAGGAAATTTGGTCGCCATACCTTTTGCAAAAGGGACTGGTCTACATGATTTTTAGATGGTCAACAAATTAGATTTATGCCATAACTACAGTATATTTTTAGATCTGGAATTGAAGAAATCTATTCTGAGAAAGTACAGTTGTTACAAGATATTAGCGAGATTTGTCAAAATGTTAATTTCTTGTGTACTCCAAAAAAAAAAAAGTTTCAAAGGAAAAACAAATTGGACAACTAGGACGGCAAATAAGGGACAAAATATCGTTCTCATCTTCTGATGCAATTGAGGAAACGAATGAAATTCCAATAACATCAAATAAATGTTCGGCTATTGAGGAACATAACTATGGTAAACTACTTTGTAATCACTTGTGAGAATTATAACACTGTTTTATCCACAATACTGAACAGAATTTTTGTAGAGAGCAAAAATTCTATTTCGGTATTGTGGATAAAACTGTGTTGTAGTGCATTTTGTCGAAGATTTCAATCCCAACTTAGTAACTAACTTCATGTAAGTGATATTAATTTTGCTTTTTAGGTATTAACAACTCCCTGGATATAGTTGAAATACAGGTTGGAGACATTTCAGATGATGAAGGGATAATAACCTTACACCAACCAATACGTGTAGAAGGGAAGACAGTAGAGGTGGACACAAAAATGACAGAAAGGGACATAAAAGATGTCGAAAGGAGAAAACCATCAAAGACAAATGAAAAAAGTAAAGTTTTAGGCAAGTAACATTTAACTGTAAGAACATTAGGTAAAATAAATAAATACGCTATTTAGCCCAGTTTTTTAAGCACAGATAATTTTATTCATGAAATACCTTTGTTAATACAATCGTAACCATATTTATTCTTGGAATAAAGTTATCTGGGAATGTAAAGACTAGCCCTATATATTTTCTATCATTAAGTTTGCTTTGACAGTAAATATATTCTATAATCTGATTAGTCATTTAAATGAAAGATTGGAGTGTCTCCAATGCTACATCACAAACTATTTCACCAAATTAAAAATAAAAAGGGATAGAACAGCTACAGAGCATGCGGTCAGTACTGAGTACATTATTTGTAACCTTATCCATAATAATTTATTTATTGCAGTTCCATCTAGAAGTAGAATCAACACTAATCGATCACTAAAGAAAAGCTCATTGGACTTTATAAGAGACAAGAATGAGAAAGAAAATGAAATAAGAGTGAAAGAGTTGGAGTTAGAAAAGGAAAAGTTAGAATTAGAAAAAAAAAGGTTAGAGCTTGAAGAAAGAAAGGTAGTCATGCAAGAAAAAAGACTGGAATTTGAACTTTTGGAAAGGCAACAAAAATTGGATTTAGAGAATAAAAGGATAGAAATGGATTTATTAGAAAAAAAAAATCTAAATAATGTCATTTGTTCCCAACAAAAAATAATTGATAACTTTTTAATAAAAAATAAAGGATGTCATGTATAGGATATTTTAAGTGTTTCTACGATTAAATGATTATCAAGAAATGTTTGTTTTAGTTTTGAAACTTATTTTCACTTTTGTGTTTTTTAAATCAGAAGTAGGTGTATGTGCAGTATGGGATGCCATTTAATGAATAGATTTAATAAAATAGCTATTTAGTACAGAAAAACTTTTATTTCGAAAACATTAAAAAGCAACAAATTAAACATTACTTGCAAGAAACAATCAAAATAATGAACAGTATTCACATGACAACTTAAAAAAAATAACTAAAATATACATTTTAGAAAATAGCATGTGACATTTTTCAGATCAAATTGTTACATATATTTAGCAAAAGCCTATTTAACTAATAAACAGTTGGTACCCTATTATTGTCCCAAGTATTGTTCTAATGTAGGAGGCACTATATTAAAATAAGATGCAGTTTGTGAGCCATACAAACATGTATGGCAGTTTGTTAATAACACTGCAACTTTGTACATGGATTCCAAATTCCCTTGCAAAATTTTTTGATTTTTTTTAAAGTCAACAAATGCAAATTGAGAAATCACTTTTTGAAATCCCCATTCGACGGCAACTCTCAATGTCTTCATTGACAAATTGAAATTCCGCTGATGAGGTGGCAAGTTTTCTGGCCTTCCAGGGTATGGGCACATAAGCAAATCCATAACTGGATAAGCTTGGTCACCATACAGAACAAAACTTTCACTATCAGGGAATCTTGCTTTTTGTTCCAGTTCTTCATAAAGCAACGACTCCCGCAGGATTCTTGCATCATGCATTCTACCTTCAAATGCTCCTTTAAGATTGGCAATAATACCATCTGGGCATAAGACAGATTGGTACTTCAAACAATGGATTCTCTTATGCCCAGAATAATAGTTCTCCTGGTTGACTGAAGGCTTGCAAATCTGTCTCGCTGTCCCATCTATAAAACCCCAACAGTTGGGCACAGCACCTCCTCTATTGTGAACTGCCTAACAAAAAAAAATGATGAGTAATATACAGAAAATATAATATTTACAGGGTGTAACAAACTATTTGATTATGGATAATTTCAAAAAAGTACTCCTTTTGGCAAAAGGCATTTAAAATGTCATAACTTTTGTGATTGGATTTTTTGAAATATCGACTGTTTGTCTTACAGAAAATACCAAATTGTGGAATGTTACTAGTGTAGCTGGACACATATTTAAGAGGAGCTTCTTGCCAGTGAAAACTAATAATTAGAAAGAAGGGAGAATCTCGTATTCCCTAAGTCAAACTATTTTATTCTGAAAGGAGGCATTTCCTGCAACATATATATGTAGCTAATGTATGTTAACTTTTCCCTCATATTGTACTTCAATTAGGAAGTGGGTATTATAAAGAAATACTCACTCAAACTTTATAATCTCTTGCCTTACCTGGGCATAATATCTCATTTTATGCCTTGTTAACCAATTGAGGTTATTTAAGTTGTCCAACGGACGACTGTGGTTTTCAATTAAAAGACTTATTGTGTGATTTATAATTGTAGACAACGACTCGGGCGACAATCTAAAAAGATGACATAGATCGGTTAGACGGTTTGGATAAGCCAACCTTCTTAAGATGATGCATAGTGCAGTGATCCCGGAAATAGAAAAAAAATAAATTGTAGTCTTTGTTGTTACTCTCATTTGTTATATTAATTACTGATACAGGTGTCCTCTCTAAAGTATGTATTTTTAAATATTTGATTATAGAAATGTAAGTGGAAAGCCACTACCATATCAGTTATTTACTTTAATCTGTAGTACTTACCACTAACATTGTTTCTTCTACATGTCCTTATTCGGTCAGGTAACCTTAGTAAATTTGCTAATTGTGGAATATCATCTTTACTAAAGCGAAATAATAATTTTGCTTCCTCTTCTGAGACCTCCATTAAATTAAAAGGTGGATGTGGTTCTACATTTTGACGATCCACTAATACATTGTGGAGTATTGCTTGCTCTATATCATCATTATTTGCATTAGCAAAAAGTAGTGCTTCTAATAATTCTTCCATATATTATATTAGTTAAGAAAATAGTAGACAAAATTACCCAAAAGAAAATAATTATTTATAACAAGACAAATTTACAGAGATTAGAAGTCAAGTGTCAAAACATTTTTTGGCATGTTTAGTGACGTGACACCTAAAACCTAACGTCAAACTGCAACAATTCTAAATTAAAAATAAATACTGCCGGTTCTTATTTTAATACGGTCGACGCACGGCTTTATTTCAAGGTCTTTGCCACAATTCTCTAATCAGATACCCGACATTCTTGCAATTTACGTGGTAACTATTATAGCTAGACCCAACAAACCTTATATTACTGAACTCGTCTTAAAGAGCTCTATCGATATCCGGAAGAATATACAGGGTGTCCCATTTAAAAAAACATTAATTTAATCTGCACAGTAGAATTTCGATGTTCAATTGTTTTTCTAGTAACACCGCAGAAAACTATATGAAGATCCTTACAACTTTTGTACATAACATTTTTTTATACGAGGGTAAATAAAAAATTAAGGTGGGGTTATATTTATAACCGGACACCCTGTACACTATTTTTTCTATATACGACCACCTATGAAAATTATATAAAAAGCACTCTTTAGATTCTTAAGAAAAGGATTAATATCACACGGGTGTTGAAATCAACTTTCTAACACTAGTGTTGGAATAGCATATTACATAACAATAATTGCTAAAAGTAGTAATTTTAGCACGAAACGTAGCCGAGTGTGGAAATCATCCGAGGTCGAAAACGTACTTTCACACGAGTAATATAGTGTATTCTTACGACCACCTATGAAAATGATACAAAAAATACTCTTTAGATTCGTACGAAAACCACTAATATCACACCCGTATTGAGATCAACTTTTCAATGCTGGTATTGAATAGTAGTAGGTTTTAATATAATTAGGGGCAAACAGATGTCCTGCATGGAAGTGAGTCCCGCAGTGATGTAGTGCGCCAGAATCCAGCAGCTTTAGGATGTGCTTTGGTACGGCACCCCAGATGTGTGAGCAATATTAGTAGAGCAAGAGCAGCTGCTGCGGTGTACCGTTTTTTGTTGCGAAATAACGCACCAAGCTTCTGCGAGGCTGATTGTTAGCAACGTGTCATGTCGCGATATATTGCTGTTGACCGAGACATCCAGTAGTCCGATTGACGAGGATGAAGGAATGGTCGATCCTGTCATAATGATATCAGGGCCCGACGCGCCGGCGCTCTCTTGGTAAACGTGATTGCTTTTGTTTTTGTTGCGTTGAACTGAACCAAATTCCTGTCCCCCCATGTTTAAACTTTCTCCAGATCTTGATTAATTGTTGTAATCTGCTCCTGTCTGTCGCTCCTCAGTCGCTGGTAAAGGTTTTTCTGATCTAAATTGAGAGACAAGTGTACTGTCATCTGCAGAACTATAAGCAGGATTATTGGTTTCAGCATCGACCAATTACACAAAGACATTTACTGTGTATATGGGAGACTTTACCGCTCCTATAAACTAGAGCCATCTATGAAAACTTGCTTCAGTTAAAGGGTTCAATAATTTTTAATAGATGGCGAGCTATGCCTCATTTATATAATTCGCAAAACAATTCTTGGAAAATACGTATATTGTGCAAGCAAACTGCTGATGATGACTTTTGAACAGAATGATATTGACATTATATTAAAATTTTACTGAAATGTCAGATGAGTCTTTTTGAAGTGAAAACTTCTTTAGGCGCATTTTACTTTTTTTTGTGCGGGTTGAATGAGACCGTGCCGTTACGCGTCACGCATCACACATCACGCGTCATGCTCGGATATGTAACGTAACGCTCCTTATACTGGCATGTTCCCGTATAGGTAGAGGGCCGAAATTTTCAGGGGATGTAGCCGGGGTAAAAAGAAGATCCTGAACGAAAACGGGACCCCCCCTCCAGAGGGGGGTACGGGGTCGAAATTTTTATAGTAGGTGCGCCTCATGGGGAGCCACCTTAGACCATACGGGGGACCAGGGCTCTAATTTAAGGGGGGATTTTGGGGAAAACCGTTTTTCGCCCGTATCTCTGCGACGAAGGCTCGGATTGAAATTCTGACAGACGATGACCCCGCGTGTTGAAGTTTTCACTTCTATCGTGTGGTCTTAGGCACACACAATTTTTTTTTCATATCTTTAAGGTTTGGATAATTTACTTATTTCCTAACAAGTGTGGAAGGAATTTAGAGAATCCCGATAAGCATTTTATGGTGGGGAAAGTGGCTTTGCGCACGTGTTAGGATGTTAAGAACATTATTTTTTACTAGCATTTACAAATAAAACACGCAATCTTTTGGATACCTATGTAGTTTTGAAGTGAAAACTTCTTTAGCCGCGCTCGGCACTTCGTTCGTGAGGGTTGAATGAGACCGAGCCGTCACGCTCTGCCGTCACGCGTCACGCTCGGATATGTAACGTAAAGCTCCTTCTATATTAGGTATTGAATTATGTTGAGCCGTCACGCGTCACGCTCGGAGCCGTCACGCTCGGATATGTATGTAACGCTTTCATAATATTATTGAAGTTTTCACTTCTAACGTGTGGTCTTAAGCACACACAAGTTTTTGAAGTGAAGACTACTTTAGAGGCGCTCAGCACTTTTTTTTGTATTATTTTGCATTGCATCCAGAGACCTTATTTTAGTCCCGTTTTCGTCCATGATCTTCATTTTACCCCGACTACATCCCCTGAAAATGTTGGCCCTCAACCTACACGGGAACATGCCAGTAGGAGGAGCGTGACCCATGACTTTCCATATCCGAGCGTGACGGCTCGGTCTCATTTAACCCCCACAAAAAAACGCAAAACGCGCCGAAAGAAGTTTTAGATCAAAAAAAATTTGTATGTGCTTACGACAACACGATCGAAGTCAAAACCTCAATAATATTATGAAAGCATTACATACATATCCGAGCGCAACGCGTGACGGCTCAACAAAATTCAATACCGAATATAGAAGGAGCGTTACATTACATATGCGAGCATGACGCATGACGGCTCGGTCTCATTCAGCCCCCACAAAAAAAGTGCCGAGCACGGCTAAAGAGGTTTTCAGTTCAATAAAAGAGAAAAGTTATTCTATGTCATCGATTTTTTAAATTCTCAATTTCCTTTTTTTAAGTCCTTGTTTTTGAAGTGAAAACTTCTTTAGGCGCGTTTTGCATTTTATTTGTGGGGGTTGAAAATGTCAGAAAATGACAGTCCGAAATTAATATTTATTTCATAGTGTTTGCTAGAACTTTAGTTTTTACACGAAAATGGTATTTTCCAGTGAGGAAAAAAGAGATTGTTAAGGGTTTATTTACATTTGTAATAGAAATTCTGTATTAGCTTCGAAAAGGTATTTGGAGGAATATTCTGAAAATCAGCAACCTAGCCGAAGGTCTTTTCAAAAAATGGATAAAAACCTACGTGAGCACGGCCAATTTGAGAGGCCCAGGAAAAAATATGATGGCCGTGTAATGGAAGAAGAGACGCAAAATGTTTTACGCCAGGTCTGTACTGAAAATTTTTACTTACTCTTACTCTTACGAATAGGGGGAAAATAACCATGTATGTTAATGTTATTGCTTTCGCGGCTAAGTACTTTTATTTCATTGATATTTATTCTTTATGAATATTTCCTGAAGGGGTACCTAGTGAAAAAATATTTATGCGTGCATTTAGAGCGCAAAGTAATAGATTATTGCCTCAATCAGTCGGCGCGCGACCGAGAAGCGGAGGACGTCAGTCTTTTGAAAGAGGCAATCTTAGTTTGCACTAGAAATACGCAGATTTTTTTCTACAGTCATAATATCTATAACTAAGGAAAAACTAATCAGTTTCAAATCGACAATTTATAAATAGGGTGGCCACATCGTCAGAACAGTAAACGAACGATCGTCACTTGTTTTTCTTTTGCCATGGTTATTATGTGTATTCATAGCGCGCTCGCTGGTAAAAGTGAATCCACTTTTACTTTAATAAAGTAAGCTTTATTATTCTAGGTAGAGAACAATCCCTCCACATCTACCAGGCAAATTTCTACCGAGTCGAATTTGCCAACTCTACATCACATAAAGGCTTGGAGAATTTTGAAATCCAATGGTTTAAAACCATATCAAATTCACGTTTCTCATGCCTTACTAGAAGACGATGCTCAAAGGCGGTTAGATTTTTGTTATTGGCTGCGAAATCAAATTAACGAAAATAATATCTCATTAAATTCTATAATTTGGAGCGACGAAGCTACGTTCAGCAACTGCGGTATTTTCAATAGAAATAATGAGCGAATTTGGGCCGTAGAAAAACCCAGAGAAAACTGAGAAGTACGTAGACAAGTACGCTTCAGTATGAATGTTTGAGCAGGGATGCTTGACGATGTACTTTTTGGACCAAATAGGCTGGCGGGGGTAGACTATCTCTTTTTTTTACAAAATAGCTTTCAGGATTTGTTATCGGAGATCCCGCTCGTCAAACTACCACACCTTTGGTTCCAACAAGATGGTGCACCAGCGCATGGCACAAGAAAGGTACGTGAGTTTTTAAATAATGAATTTCCAGGCAGATGGATAGGAAATCGGGGTGTGGTAGAATGGCCTGCGAGATCTCCGGATTTGACACCACTAGATTTTTTTTAGTGGGGGGCTTTAAAAAATAAAATTTATAAACACGAAATAAATACTTTGGAAGAACTAAGATATAAGATTATTGTCGGATTTAGGTCAATAAGAAGACGGTCAATACAACGAGCCACTGAAAAAGTGAGGAATAAAATCTTTCGGTGTATTCGTGCTAACGGAAATGTCTTTGAACATCTTAGATGAAAGTTTAGTGTATTTATTTTTTATAATTAAACGTAACTTAGGGTAAATTTAGTCAAACTTAGGCAAAATATTATTTATTTTCTTCTAGGCTTCTTCCAGGAATTATGTAATGTAATTAACATCTCTAGTGATTTAAAATAATGCAGAAAATGTTACTATTAGGATTATGTAGTGAGACATAGCTACACAAAAATAAAAAAAATATTGTAAAGCTGTTTTCATAAGATCCAAATGTCAAATTCTAATCCTGGTAATATCGTCAAATGTACATGATTTTACCCAGATATCTCCAAAATTATTAGAAATTTAATAACTATGTCGACGGCATGTTAGTCAGTAGCGAATTGCACAACTTTGCCCTAATTTAGCCGATCCTGTATCTCGTACCGTTTTTGAGATCCAACGGTGCGCCGCCGCGTCAATTCCGAGGATTCATAGCTTGTAATAATGCTTTTTTCTGATTCTACTAAAAGAGTTAGATCAAAATAAATTGTACATTAACAATGCAGTTTTTTCCCCTCTATAAGATGGCATAATTAGATTTTTGATCCGACGTTTCGTTTTTTCGCAACCATCATTAACTTGAATTGATTATGGTTTTTTAAGTCGAAACGTCGAGTAAATGTAAAGTGTGCTAGGTCGTTGGATTTAGAATTAAAATTAGAGTTTATTAAGCTAGAAACAAAATTTTTCGACTATTTAAAGAAACAAAGTTGATGATGGTTGCTTGAAGACGAAACGTCGGATCTTAAAATAAATAGTGTCATTTTGTGGAGAGGAAAAGGTGACTATGAGGAAGTGACATATATTTTAAAATATCTTTTCAAATAAGTCCAGAAAAAAATAAAAACGTTTTTACAAAATTCCGATTTTTTCGGGATAATTCCAGAACGGCTGAAAATTTTCGAATTTTTAAAACGGAATATTCATAAGCATTAAAATGCGCAACTTTGCCCTAATTTAACCGACTCTGTATCTCTTACCGTTTACGAGATCCTAATGGTGGCCCTCGAATTTGTAACACCCTGTATAATGCATTAATATGAAATTTTTAATTGCCATTCTATGATTATTATCAAAAGCATGCTCGGCAACACTTCATTTTTCTGTTCTATCATACTTTAAATCAGCTATAAAAAGCTATGTGCTCTTTGAATCTCGTTTGCATAAATCTTCTAGTTTGCCCGACATATTTTTGGTTACAATCCATACATCCAATTTCATAAGTTCCACTTTTTTCCAATATTTCAATTTTGTCTTTTGGACCACCCAATAATTTCTTAAAGTTAAACTGAGTTTGATATAATAATTCTAAACCTACTTCCTTAAACTAAAACAGAGTTTTATCCACAATACCGAAATAGAATTGTTGTACTGGACGCGCGTTTCGCTAACCATATCTACCTATAACTCTCTTTTATAATAAATGTTTGCTTAATCAAGCGGAACCAAAGGAACCAATCCTCGAATCACACTAGTCACCCTCGATCAACGAATACAAAGGACTATACAGCATACGCTCTCTATCTCTATTTAAACTATCTTACATGTAATAATTTCCATACTTTCATATGCGTCTAATAATCTATCAGTTATATTATGAATTAATTTTAATTTTTTAATTGTTATTATATGATTATTATAAAAAGCATGCTCGACAACACTTGATTTTTCTGTTCTACCATACGTTAAGTGAGCTATGTGCTATGTGCTCCTTGAATCTCGTTTGTATAGATCTTCTAGTTTGCCCAATATATTTCTGGTTACAATCCATGCATCCAATTTCATATATTCCACTTCATTCTAATATTTCAATTTTGTCCTTTGGACCACCTATATAATAATTTCTTAATGTTAAACTGACTTTCGTATACTAATTTTAAACGTACTTCCTTAAATATTTTTTGGAGTCCTCTAGTATACTGAGGATTATATGGTATCAAGACATATTTTGTATTTGCATCCTGATTAACGAAAGAAGTGGAATCACGAATAGTCTTTCTAAACACATGCCTATTAATTAATGTCTATTTGTTAAGTTAGTACCGTTGACTGATTTCTCAGCCAACGTTAGTACTGAAACAATTAACTTTCGTTATATTCTTAATAGTCTCCTTTTCATTATTAAATCTTTCTTTGCTGAGGCTGAGAGGGAAATTAACCATACGGTTGTTCTTCTCGGGTTTTGTCCTACACACGCAATTTTAGATACCAAATGTAGGTTTGCATAGTTGCTTTAGATTTTCCACAAATATAACAAAAACTCCGTTTTGTTTTTCCTACTGAAATCAAAGACTGCGTTTCGCTGAACACAAGTTTTCACTTGGTATTACATAGATAAAAATTGCGATTTGTTGGTCCAAATTAGGTTTATCGTGTAAAGGAACGTTACAAATATAACAACACATGCCTAACTCAATTTTGCCCACTTTTCAAAACTGCGGAGATCACCTTCTCATATTAAAAAACTGCCATGATTTTCCAACCGTACAAAAATATGATGATGCCAAAATGACTTAAAATAAATTTGCCCGAGCAGTAAAGACAGTTTTATCTATTGAAGCAGAATATCACCTAAGTTGGATTACACTTATTAAGCAGTTCAATAAGGCTAAAACAAGACGTTCATATAAAATTGTCTTTCTATATAAAATCTGTTCTTTGCACCATCAGAGGCCCTTGCAAAATGTATCTTGCCCACATTTAATTTAGGTCTTGTCCCGCCGTTGCGACGAAATATTTTTGTATTAATATTCATTCAAATAAAGTATGACTTCACTACCTAATGTTTAATGTGTTCCTATAGATTATCAGCAAAATACGAATTCATAATCTTAATAAAACAATAGCTAATCTTATCTATGTACATTAAAGTAAACCATAGTTTTTACTATATAAATTGTTATTGCGCTGAATATTGATAATGACAGCAAAGCAAATATTACCATTGTGCTATTATAATATTAATAGACGAGACCACGAATATATACTTTGCGGCCATGTAAACCATGTTATTGCTATTACATGCTTCTTTGCTGAATCTTTCCAGTTTTGTCAATGCTTATTTGCGAGTTTGTACCTATTCAAAATGTTTAACTACCTTTTCATCGTATAGTCAGAGTCTCTATTCATGCTGTTACATTTCAAAGGCTTGGCTTGGGCACGTCAAAATCTCAAAATAAAGAAAGGATTATGTACTAAATCTAAAAAAACAACAATGCAAGAATACAAATACAATAAAATACAGTTCAAAACCAAGTAAAACAAACACTGGTGGACAAAACTAAATCCAAACGTAGCTATATCAACTGCGTAAAATAAAAGTATGATATATGAGGCCGGTCAAGTGAAATACTCTAAAATATTACAAATACAGTACATTCGAGCAATATGATATTGATCCATGATAGAAAGATAAAAAATAAATAAAATAGTAAGTTCTATAAAATGTGTGCACCCATTTGTAAATTGAAAATTAATAAAAAAATATAACTATTCGGAAAGGCATTTCGATCTATTCATCACTGAACAGAGAATCAGATTCTTCAGTATCGGAATGATTAAATGGTTTTGGATCTTTAATACGCCATTTTCCCGATTTAGTACCATCTAGATTATCCAAGTCGTAAACAACATTAGAACACTTTTTACGTACCACACTATGAATGTATTTCGGAACTACCCTTGCTGTAAACTTATCAGCAGCATTGGAGGGAACTTTATTTTGTCGCCAAACATTAAAAGACGAATATAACTTTCATATTCTTAAGATTTTTTGCATAACTATTTCTATCCCTTGGGATAATTTCATGAAAGTCGAAATTTAGATCTTTATAACAGTTTCCAGAAAGCGGAATATTACGGCCAAAAACGAAAAACTCTGGAGTAAAACCAGTAACCTTATGCTTAGATGTATTGATTGCCTGTTGGATTTTGGCTATAAACATGTCCCAATTATCACAAGTAAAAAAATTCTAAAGATCTATATTAATGAAAAATTGCATAGTCATAAACATAATACAATTGAACATACAGCGTCAAGATAAAAATTATTTCAGAACGAATTTCCTATCCAAGCCTATCCTAAATCCTAAATTGGCTTATATCAGCTTATATAATTAGTTTAAAAAAAATTGTTAGTCAAAGAGAGTCAAGAAAGATAACAATAAAATGGGATAAAATGGTTACATCAGATGGGCACTAGAACAATTAAAATAACATACTTAAATACAAGGAACAACAAACAACACATCGTAAACAATGTTTGCAGGAGGCTTCAGACTTCAGCAGGTTTATGATTTAGAAATTCCTGGATTGTGTATGGTTCAATTTCTACAAGCAGGTTTTTAATCGATTCCTTGAAAGCGCCAAGAGTTTCCAGCTGCCTGATATTATTTGGCAATGTGTTAAAAATTTAATACACGAGTAGGTAGGACCTTTCTCGGTAGCTGTAAGCCTATGTTGAGGAGGGCAAAACCCTGTGAACCTAGTTGGAATAATTCTTTGTAAACTAAACTCAACAAATCTCTCCCCATTCCTAAACAGAAATAAAAGACACTCACATATATAAAGCCCATAAGTTGTCAGAAGTCCCAAGTCTCTAAACCTTCCCTTACATGAGTCTCTCCTCCTTAAGTTGAGCGAGATTGTAACTGCCTTTTTTTGAGCTAAAAAAGCTCTTTCTGCATTCCTACGTCCTCCCCAGAACATTATGCCATATTTAAGGACTGAGTAAATGTTTGCAAAATATATAGTTTTTAGTTTGTCCAAGTTTAAATATTTGGAAAGTATTCTTATTGAGTAACATGCAGATTTAACTCTATTGCAGACAATTGAGAGATGTTGTACCCAATCAAGGTTCTTATCAATGTAGAGACCCAGACACTTTGTATGTTCGGACAAAGTTTGTGTTGATTCATTGAGAGAAACAACCCTTGGCATTTCCTTATTTTTTTTGCTTGGTTCGAAAGCAGATTACATTTGTTCTTTCAGCATTTAGAACTAGTTTATTCTTGGTAGACCAGTCCTGTGCTGCTATCAGTTGATCTGTGGAGATCTCAAGAAGCTCTGACAGTGCCGACCCAATTATTAGCAGGTTGGTATCATCAGCAAAATTTGTGAGGTGGGAGTTTTTATCCATGTTTTTATTAATGTAAAAAATGGAGAGCAAAGGGCCCATGACACTGCCTTGGGGTACACCCATTAAGATTTCCTTCTCCTGAAAAAGTACTTAACCCCCTCAGCCTCAAAAACCACCTTTTGCTTTCTATGTAGGAGGTACGAGTTTATCCACTGCAGGGCTGCTTCACGCACTCCATAGCGCTCCAATTTTTCGAGCAAAATCCAGAAGTCAATTAGTCAATACTGTCGAATGCAGAATACACCCAAAGATAGGTTCCCATTCTCAAAGCCATTAAGAATCCTCTCAATAAAATCGTAAGTTGCAGTCTCCACTGACCTTCCTCATGCTGGGTTGAGCTTGCACAGAAGAACTGCAGAAGCCTTGAGCACACTGCAATTTCAAAGGCCTTAGAAAAGCTTGATAATAAGCTAATAGGCCTGTAGTTTTCAACAAGAGTCTCAGTTTAACTTCGAACAGCTGTTCCTATTGCCCGGTTATTTCTTTCACCGAAATTGCATTGAGACACCATAATGTTGACAAAGAGTTTTAAAGGTTTTTGAAGTAAACTGTGATCCATTATCACAGATAAGAAGGGCTGGTGGATCATAAACTTGAAAGACTCTATCTTCTAAAATATGTTGAACGTATTGACTCTTAGAGCTACGCAAAGGAAAGAGAAGAGTATAGAGAAAACACTATAGTGGCGTCCGCCGCATGACCCCAAGCAAGCAAAGCATAAGACAGTTTTGCCTGAATTATTGCATGGAAGGTCATCAGAAAGACCTCTCCGAAGACATTGCTTATCAGATTTCTCAATACAAAAATGCTTGAAAACCTGCCAGTTGGTCAATATGTGACTTGCCAACTCAATTTCCACCAAGTCAGACCCCAAGGAATCGCACACTGTTCGGGTTATTTTCAGAATTAAAAGAGGTTTTAAGAGTAAAGAGCATAGTTTCAATCTTTGATATATTCAAGCTGAGGTTATTTCTATGGAACCAGTCAGACACTCTAGATCGTGTCCCGCTAAAAGTTGGCCTCTAACTTCAAAGCATCCCCACATTAGATATGTCATCCGCAAATAAGATAAAATCAACATTGTGATTACCGACCACCAAGTCGTTATGTAACCCACAAATAGGAATAAACCCTAGCACAGCCCAAATATATAGATTTTAGGTCTAATGTACGATTTTTATAGTTCACTAGCTGAAGACGATTTATAGGTAGGGTGCAAGTAGGTAAAGCTTTTTGTGGAAATTATAAAATTGCAGTGTAGTCGTAAGCAGTAAACTTACCGTTATGAAGATCATCTGCAATAATCCAAAATGAGCCTATTTATCGTCATGACAATTGACATCCCAGGCCTGAACCCGAATTGCTGCTTGTTCAAGAAGTTACTCAGTTCAAAATGGCGGCTAAAGCCTTCTCGAAGATCTTACTAAAAATACGCTCCAGAGTGATGGGACCATAATTTGGCACTTCGCCCCGGTCATCCCTCTTAAAACATGCACAATCTGAGCTACCTTGAAAATTGATGAATAGACAAATATTCGTCATCTAAAAATAACAAGAGAAGTACTATATAACAATAAATGTATTTTATTAAAAAATATAATATTGGAGTACAACAAGTATAA
This sequence comes from Pissodes strobi, assembly GCA_016904865.1. Taxonomy (NCBI): domain Eukaryota; kingdom Metazoa; phylum Arthropoda; class Insecta; order Coleoptera; family Curculionidae; genus Pissodes; species Pissodes strobi. The sequence continues at coordinate 25,374 of MU189977.1, forward strand.
TAATACACTTTAACAAAGGAGATACATTTTATCATCCCCTGGGGGAGTCTAGCCAAATGGCTACTCTTACTCAACCAGTATAGTAGAGTTGCTAACCCCTAAAGTTTGGAAATCGACGGCATTTATAATTAATTAGCTAGTTAACAGATAACTAAAAATTGGCTAGACTCTAACAAAGATGAAACGGACCTTAGCTCCACCAGGGAGGCCCAGGTTTAAACCACAACTTAAGCAAAAAAAATCCTTCAAAGAGTAAAATTATCATCGAAATGAAAGAGACAACCACGTTAACAGGTGGAGACCTTGGCAAAAAGGGTTAATTAAGCTCTAGCAACGTCATTTTGAAAGCCATAATATTTTAACTGGGGACAGAAAAGCTCATGATCCAGCGTATCGAAAGCTCTCGAAAAATCCGCAAAATACGCACGTTTTTACAAGCTTTTCTTTACTTTACCTGTGAGTCTGTCTGTCTGTAATCAAATCTTGCAAGCTAAATTAGAACTACTTCTAAATGTCCGATTGACTTGAAATTTGGTACACGTTTATAGTTCCGATGACAATACAATATTATAATGTTGTTAAGTTTTCACCTCCCAGCCCTTTCAGGTAGGGGACTACTTAAAGTATGTCCGATTCCGTTTAAAATTGGTATATGGGGGTTGTTGGGGACAAGGAATATGAATTTTCTATCAGTTTTTAAAAATTCAAAATGGCGGATTCAACATGGCCGATATTGGGTTAAATGTTGCAAGTCAATTTTAGCTGACTTCTACATATCCAATTGGCTTCAAATTTGGTATGCGTTTATAGTTCAAATGAAAATATAAAACTATGGTGTTGCCATTGTTTATTCTTATAAAGACAGTGGTGTTGCTTACACTTCCCCCCTCCCTTTAAAGGTTAGTGGTGAAGGCACTACTTAAAGTATGTCCGATTTCGTATAAAATTGGTATTAGGGGGTTTTTAGGGACAAGGAATATACATTTTTTATCAGATTTTGAAAATTTTAAATGGCGGATTCAAAATGGCTTTTATTATATACTACGAATCTAAGTTTTATAAATAAAAATATAATATTTACTAAATTTGTAATCTTGCTATGCCATAGTACCTACTTACAAGTAAAAAATAAATAAAAGTAATTTTTTTTTTTTTAAACAAGCTTTTATTAAAATGCACTAAAAAGAAGAAAATCAAATTTGAAGTAAATCAAACCCATTATTTTGTTACATTAAACATTTTTATATGATATAAAAGCTTGTCGCGAGATTTTCCTGTTTAAATTTCTCGCGACAAGCTTTTATATCATATAAAAATGTTTAATGTAACAAA
>MU189977.1:26805-39370 GCA_016904865.1 Pissodes strobi
GTGCATTTTAATAAAAGCTTGTTTTTTTAAAAAAAATACTTTTATTTATTTTTAGTGCTGTTCACATCGGCTCCGACGGAAACGCTTTCGAGTGTGACTCTGCTTATGACATAAAACTCCAAAGTTGGATATAGCAATGAGCTAAAATATTTAATTATAAAGAAAAAAGCACACACAGTGAAAAAATCTAAAAGTTGACTAGACATTTGTTCATCTCATATCTCCGTAGCCAGTGTAAAGTTGTTAGTGGGAACTATTATGATAGGTTCATTCATAGCATAGAAAGTTCAATATCTAGTAATATTAAAGTCCTTTGGACCTTTGATAATGATAAGAGTAACGATGACAGCTTGCCTCAGTGTATGTTTTCTGAGACTGGCTAAAAGCAATTTCATTAGGGAGGCTGCTTCACTGTTTTCTGAACGTTTTAAATCAGTATATAGATGGGATGTTGTGGACAATTTCCAGAAATATTTGGTAATAAGATATTGAGCATAAGTAATTGCACTATTCGTTTGCAAACGGTTTTCACAGTCGATGTTCACTTGCTGGGCCATTATTAACGCTTTTTTTTCTACGTCTATTAAATTCCGCGTATTTCGTACTCGTTGGAAGGGGAGATTTTTTAACACTAATTTCAAAAAATAGGAAAAGATTCAGTGTAGCCACAGTGTAGTTACAGACCAATAAGGATCCTAAGTGTCATTCCTGAGCTTTTTGAAAACATCATTACTAATCAAATTGAAAAGACAGTTAAAGCTATTGTCACGATTAGTTATCCGTGACGCCACGCCTTGGATGACGAGCAGGTTATACAGCTTAAAATAGGGATCGATCTACGTCAGGTGAGAATAGATAATAAAAAAGGCACTTTGGTAAAACAATAACAATGCCTATTGGTCAAACAATTAATCAGTTTGCACTATACTCGATTACTAAAACACGCATGTATTTTCGGTTGATGTATGGTTTGAATTGTTGTAGGTCTTAGTCCCTGGATTATAATAAGGTTTTTTAAGAGCGGTGTTATGTCTGAAGATTAGGATAGGGTTAGAGCCCGTACCACGTCCCTGTGGACTGCAGTGGGTGAGAGCGGGATAGGTGAGAGATAAAAGCTTATCGGACTATTAGTCCGCTTAACTATTTCTATCATAAAATCTGCTGACTATTGTAACTTTAAAGTTCATAATTGCTTGCGCTGTTCGCTCGCACTTTATATTGAATGTTTACATAATATTTTTCAAGTTCAAGTTCAAACTTAGGACAGGGTGATTAATTAATGGTTCAAATATTTCTAGCAGTTCACACTATTACTATCGAACAACAAAATGGCTTTTGCAGTGGTAGGTCCATTGTAACACACTGAATGTATTTCACAGGGTTTGTCTCAGAAACCTTGGTGGGACGATCACAGGTTGATGTTGTCTACGTAGATTTCTCCAAGGTCTTTGGTGCAAGTTGAATCACTTGGATCTTAACATCAGTGTTAGCCATGACCTTATGTGCAACTCAGAATCAGATATTTTTTGCATACTCTATATTTTGGTATCGGTGAACAAAGTCAAGGATTTGGGGGTGATATTGGATCAAAAACTTAATTTTCGTGTTCGCTTTGATTATATTACTAATAAATATGTGAAAGTTTTGAGATTTATTTACAGAATGGGGAGAAACTATTCTAACATATTTTCCCTTTAAGTGATGTATCAGTTTCTGGTGAGGTCGATCCTACAATACTCATCTCCGGTGTGGTCACTGATCTATCACTACTGTGTTCACTCCTTGGAAGTGACACAAAATAGACTTTTACGATTTATTTATTAGAAATTAAATGCTCTATCAATTGACTTTTCTGAAACCATATTAACAAAGATAACTAACCTGTCCACACTCTCTAGAAGGTTTAATGCTGATCTGATATTTGTGTATAATATTGTTAATTCGGTGACGGATGTTCCTGTGCTTGTGAGTCAGATTGGTCTTTTTGTTCCGCCAAAAAGTACTGGAAGCAGATATACGTGATTGTATTTTCTATACTGCTCACAAAATATAATCCTGATTACTCTCACAATTACTCACAATCCCTTAAATGCCCGATTACTTGAAATTACTCACAATTTCAATAATAAAATGCCTAATTTTTTAAGAAAGAAGATGAGTAATATTCCGCTTCGTTTATTTGTTTTGGTGAACTAACTAGTAAGGCTTTTAGGCAACAAATACTAATATAAAATAAAAATCGTCCAATTTACGCCCGAAATTACGATGCGGTGCTAGCTATAGTTGCCACCTTTTCGCTATAACAGAACAGAAGTCAGACGATTGAGCTTAGCTGAGAAAGAACAAAATAAACCGGCCTTAAGGGAGTTCACAAAGATAAGGTATAAAACTTGGTAGATCCCCGGAAAAAGTGCCGAAATTCCGCGACCATCTGCGCCCTCTATTATTACTAGCGCCAACATCCAAGACTGTCCTGCAGGATCCTCTATCCAGCGCAACAACTAGCACCCTCCATTTGCCAACAACAACACTAACAACCGAAAATAACAATTATTTACTATGTAAGGCCAAATACTTTTTCATATTTTCCATCTGACGAAGTAAAAATATTGAAAAAAAATTACTAGCCGATTACTCATATTTTACTCACAAAATGGCATTACTCACAATTTCGCTCACACGATTTGAAATTACTCATAAATGTGAATAATTACGCACAAATTGGCAGCATATACGTGAACTCTCGAGCCGATGTCCACTGAGTTCTTGATTCCTGACCATGCAGGGCATATTGTATTGCGTATAATGTATTATATTAATTTGCAGCATAAATTAGATAGAATTAGTTTTAGTTGTAGTTGTGGAATTTACAACAGTGTATTTATTGAACTATTGTAAAAATGGGCTACCCATTAATAAATAAATAAATAAAATGAATTGAGTCGTATTTATTTAGAAAGGGCGACTTCAATTCCAGAGCATTTTCAAACGCTTGTCAAAAGCAGGGTTAATATAACCAGCGGGCAAGGCCCCTGGGCGGCCCACGATAAAGAGCGGTACTAAGAATCAAATTACACTATTACACACAACCTAACAAATAACGAATATAAAAATTAAAATATTTTAGCTAATTGAAACTCTTGAAAAATCATCTGCGGTGAATCAAATGATTGCAGTATACCCAGAAATCAAGACAACAATTAAGATTACAAACATTTGCTTATTTAATTCAGTATTTTTTTGGATTTATTGATGTTTTAAAATTTATGTAACTTGCATTTGGGTCTCAGAGCCGCCCCTTATAAAAAGTTAAACACTTAAAACAAATAAAATTGATGAGATCTTCAAGAGGTCACGAACGACGCGATGTCATTCTGCCTGCTTCAAATCAGGAAAATCAAATAATTGGTCAAGGTTCCCATTATTTTTTTATATAACAATTCTCCGCTTGTATCAATATTTTCAACACCGCTAACGGTATGACGATTCATCTAAGAACAATAATTTTCTTTTTTGTATATCAATTATTTGTTTGTTATTATAATTAACTCTGCAATGCAGATCCCAAATCTCAATAATTAAAGACAACATTATTATTATGAAACTACGAGAGGTCAAATAACCTTGTTTTAGTCTAACAAAGACAATGCTATAGATTAATTTATTAATTATGCCTAAAACAATTTGTAATAGATTTATTTGCTTCATAATGGAAAATGGAATATAGTCACCCCCTCTGCATTTTCTAAAATCTATCATTTTGAAATTCTTAAAAATATTTCAAATCTGTATGTATATATTCTTAACTCTTCCGTATATTTCAAATATTTCATTGATTTTAGGATTCGACGTTTCGGTTTTTTGATACCATCATCAACTTCTTTTTTTCTTATGACCCTCATATTGGATTTACTGTTAAATAAATTCCTAAATTAAAACTCATTTTGAATAAACCCTAAATTCAATATGGCGACTCTAAGAAAAATGTTAATTAAACTTAGTTAAATAATTGACATATTCAGGAAAAGTTATTCGAACAATATATGCAAATTTCATATACTTATTAAAAAACAAATAAACTAGTTATGACAAACTAGGAAAAATAGCATTTCACTTTTTTGAAATTATCACAGTCCCAAACTGCTAAAGCCGCTTTGCAGACGGTTTTAAGTTGTTAATAAAATTGTCTAAAACTTTCCCACCCATTTAATCGTTTTTCCGTCTTTTGTAGTTTCCGAGATTCCAATACATTCATCCCCAATTCTGGGGACACTTTATATGTGGCTGGTATTTTATAATTTATTTAATTTTTAATGTACGTAAGATTAAAATGATAATTTTATATATTATTTTTGCTTCTTATATATTATAATAGTTATAAATACATACTTTTGAGCAGAAATTTTGCTATTTTAATATATCTTTTCTTTTAATATATATACAGTGTGTGGCATGAAGCATAATACGCCCATATTATGCTTCCTGTCCAAATTCAAATTAATTGACATTTGCGATCAAAAAAGCATTTTGTTCCTTTTTTTGTTTAAAATGATTTTAGAATAAAATAGATTCGTACTAAAATTTAAATTTTTTTAAATGCAAGGATTCTAATATGTATTATGGTGGTCACTCAAGAAATAGGTGTGCAGTTCACTACTTCCATGAAAGTGCAAGAAAAAAATTTAATGAAACACGGCTTTAAATATTTTGAGTATCAAACTCACCACCATCTATTTGAAAATGATTAATCCTTGCAACAATTTGAACTTAAGTCCAGTGTTCCACCAAGATTATTTTTTCGAACGAATCCAGGGATATTCAATTCAAATAATACTCGTTTATTGGGCTAAGGAGAACAAGTGATTGAGAGTACTGAGAGAAAGTGCCTTTCAGAAAATTTTGATGTGAAGGTTTGGTTAGGTATACATCATTGGTCCAATATTATTCTATAAATTACTAAACAGCGATATGTATTTGGAATTTCTACAAAATCAAATAGAACAAATTTTATAAATAATCTACAGGGTAACGAAAACGTATTATAACAGAGGCGCCCCTGTCTATGCCTTAAGAGATGTTACTAATTATAATTAGTAACATCTCTTGAGTTAATAATTATTAAATGGAAGATTTTGTAAGAATTGGTTAGGCACTAACGGTTCAATTCATTGGCCAGCAAGGTATCCGGATTTAACGCCTCTGGAATTTTAAATTTGGCGTTATTTAACTGAACTTTTTCAAAATGTATTCAACCCCTCCACCATCTCTAGAAGCATGGTCAATAATTCCATCGTCAAGCGTTTTGTTCACTAATGTGGTAACCTCTTGCTGCTTCGTCACTGGTAACCTCCGAGGATCCTGCCGTATGGGGTGAGAACTTCCAGTGTCGATTTTATGATGATGATCGATTTTCCAGTATTGCTATTTTTCCTTTCAAAGGCTGTGCTCTGCTCTTTAATAAATTGTGTCGCTTTCTTCAGTTCTTCGAGTAGATGACGTTGAGGGTGTTGCTTCTGACCGCGTTTCGCAACTGGTTACCCACTGCGCCGGCTTGTAAGTGGCTATTACGTCTCCTTTATTGATTTTCTTGGAATTGGATGAAATAATTGCCATCCTTATCGGTATTTTGCCGTCTGTTTTGACTAGTGCTTTGCCTACAAGGTGTTTGCCAGGCAAATCGTGGTGCTGGATAAGTCCCATGTAGAATAAGAATGAACTCTTCGGTGTCAAATTTCATAAGGTCAAGTTTGTTTTCAAAAAGAATCCATATTGACCGATGAGGTCCATCGCCAAAATCAATTCGTTTTCTATTTCTGCTACTGGTGTAATTTAGTTATTTCCAGTTGAATTTCAATATCCACTTCTCCAAGTATTTCAGCTGCCTCACCGGCAACCGTAAGTAAAACTACATTCTTCAATATGGGTAGAACTTCTACTCTATTTACTGTGTTGGACCTTACCAAAGATACCGCCGCACTAGGGTCAACAAAAATTGTAATGACTTTTTCGTTGATCTTTCCTTTAATAGTTAGCCTCATTGCGGCTTTCCTAGGCTTTTTATGTAGACCATTCTAAGGGCTTTATCTTCTTTAGCCAACACCCAACCCGCAATATTAACTAATTTAATTCTTGATTTCACTTTAAGCGCCTAGCTTCTCTGAATGGATATCTAGACCGTAATTCTAGTATAATTATTATACTAGATAGTCTCTTTTGAAATACCCAGTCCTGCCACATCTATAGCACTGATTTGAAATATTTCGGTTATGTGGCCTATCTTCTAGTGGCTTCTGGAATCTCCCAGTGGCCTGAAGAACTTAACTTAACTTAATTTCTTCAAAATATCGCCCATCTCAATTAATTCACAACTGTTTGACGGCTTTTCTTCTTGGATGGATACGGCCCTGATGTTTTGCTTAGAGATGTTACATGGCGCCTCGTCCTGCCGCTCTGCCCAGAGCTTCACTGCTGTTATCAAATTTGGCTAGACGTAGCATCTTCTGAGTTTCTGCATCTCTGATACCATCGACGAAATATTGAGCAGCAAGTTCCTCTTGGAATTCTTCTGTTGCTCCTGGGTAGGTCAATTGAATGAGACGTCTACTGTCTGCCTCAAACTCTTGCAGGTTTCCACCATGTTTCTGATGTCGGGATTTTACTTACGCCTGATACAGTTGTCTTCAAATCGTCTCTCCAGGGCAGCTATAAGTATGTCATATTTCACATGTTGACTGACTGATCCACGAAGCGCTACCACCAATGATATAGCCATTTATTCGTTATTCCAACCGTTGGTAACAGCAGCGGCTTCAAATTATCTTCTGTACATTGTTCAGGATGTTTGACCATCTTACGTTGGAGGTTTGATATTCTGTCCTGTGGCGAATACCCTCTCGGTGGGTCCTTTATTTTTTAGTCTGGTAACTTCTGCTTGTAGATTCTTCATTTCTTTCTGTACGTCTCCTACTTCTTTTTGTATATTTCCAATTTCTTTTAGACCAGTTCCAACTTTTTTTTTGTATACTGTTTACTTCTTTTTCAAATTTCTCATTTTATCCGTCCAATATTTTCTGTAATTTTCCTTGCTTGCCTACAATAATTACATCCAACATCCAACAACCATTTCTGAAGCTGGTCCTGTCCTGCTTGCCTTCTACGTTCATCCTCTTTCCGTTCCGCTTGACTTTTATCCTCTTGAAAATTTTTCTGAAGCTCCATTTCTGCCCTTTGTTGCCTCGTATTGATCATAGAATGTTGTAAAGTGTTCACAGAACCCACCACGTACGTACTTGTACCCTCTTCTCTCCTCGAAGAATACTTCACAAGTCCGGTCCCTTCACAATCCAACTTCTGACATGAAATGTTACGTTTTTCCGTGGGTTCTGACAAAATCACAACTTTTATTATTTTTAAAATAATATTCTCTTTATTCTTTACCACTCTATACAATTAAACACACTAGACTACTCTTATAACTTTACAACTTTTAGATCTTTACAATTCAGAACTCAATGATTAGCTAACTGCAACTCGCGTTCTGTCCGCTATTTATATACAGTCTTAAATATGTCGCGAATATTCCAGACGAAGCGAGGCCTCTATATTATTCTCGACCAGGGCTGCACGCATACCACAGCTCCCGAATTTTCTCGGCCGGCTATGATTCATACGAAATAACGTAGACGCGACAAGACTATATAGTTCTATAGAGTAGCACAAAAACATTCGGATGGTTGCTAGCCGTGACAATAGAAAGACTGATAAATGTGTATATATGCTTATTAATGTTTATATACCAAATCAAATAGATATTGAGAAACCGTGTTTAAATGTATTTTAAATCATGCATTTTTTGATAGTAAGAGAGTAAAGAGAGGCGCAGGCCTTAACAGTTAGAGTTCCATCCAACAGCCTAAGACGCATCATCCAATGAATCTTCTAAATCTAAGTTGGTTTCCTCTAAAACTCCGACATTTGTACAAAAATTAAGATTTCTTTCACATGCGCACATCTCTGTGCACATGACACTTAAAGTAACGCATTTGTAGCGTTGGGCACAATTATTCTTGGAACATGAGCATCTTACTAAATTTAACACTTCGTCAGGGGCGTAGGGAACGTCACATATTATCTGTTCAAATTCACCATTAACCAATTTTCCCCAATATTATCATCGGAATCTTGTTTTGACTCAAGATCCATCATCCTAGGTCGGATATCTTACTAATGCTTTTCTTCGTTGATGAGTACACACTGCAAATAAAAGATTCGATTTCTTCAAAACCTGATTCCTCTAATATTTCATTATTCCCAATGGTAGCTAACGCCTGAATTGTAGATAGGGCAGCTGATAGAAATTTGTTCCAGAAGCCAATTTTTTATTTACCTTTGAATGCACCTGTAACGTCAGCTCCTGAGAATGCGTGAAGTCCTGATGGAAGAGCTTCTACCTCTAACTGTCCCAAAGTCATAAATTGGTCGTAAACGTATGTCTTGATTAGTCGATCCTATGCTTACACATTTCGTATCTTCTGGTAATAAAGGAACACGTCTTAGAGCACGTATCTAGCGAAAATATCCTCATCTTATTGACACCTCTTTTACGCATATACAGATACAGAATGAAGTATTAATTTTGCGTCAGCTTCTTTGTGCTAGCTCTGCAAGTCCATCATATTGTCACAAGCGATTGTAGTAATTAGTAATTACGGAATTTTCCAAGGAATAGAACACATTCCGATAAGTTTTATTTCCCAGTGATGTCTAATGTTTTGACATATGAGTAGTTTCCTCTTTCGTCGTATGAGAGAGCAGTTTTTTTAGCTTGGTGTTCTTAAGGCTAGCTTTATTACTAACGATATATTATATAGGGTCTGTCCCTTTTTGTCTTCTGACCCTTTCCATTGGTTTCAAAGAGTCGTACTTATACGAGTCAAAAACAAAGTGAATTTCAAAATATGCGGAGTATTTTTTTAAAGACCTTTGTTGAAAGCTGAATTGACAAATTAGATACACTGCTGCATTTTTAAACGATAACATTTGTACTTCTGCCATATCATCGAAAACTGCTACACTGCAAGGCTGTTTTAAGATATCTACACACAAATCACTAACTTTGGAATCATTTTGAACAAGGTCTTCCAAAAGGTGTCTTATTTTACTTTTTTCTTGTCACACTAATACTGTCATGGCAAGGCAGTTAGTTCATATTTTCCAATAATCTCCTTTAAGTTTAAATCAGCACGACTACGCATCATTAGAACATACTTAAATCTTGATTAAACTCCACTATACCTGACTTGGTTTTATCAACAATTTTTAGTCAAGGCATTATGCAAATTAATTTTACTTGACTTTAGTGGGTCCCAAGAATTTACAAATTTATTTTGAATCCTGTCTTTAAAGAACTCATTCTCGATTGCCACGCCCAGTTCTGACATCGCACCTATGTCAGTACACACTTCATTCGCGGCAACTCTGATTGTTACAAGACTTATTAAGATGATTGCTTAATGAAATGGGTCTGTAAATTCTTCGACGGTTTTTTTCAGTGCTCTTGCATTCAAAATGATTCTGGATGATTTTTTTACATTAAATAAATCATGGTGGTGCTCCGAAATGTTTCTGTTGCACATATTTACCACTGCTGTATGTGATATTTTATTTTGCTAGGGCATGTTTAAGGAAATCTTGGTGCGAGTTTCTGGGTTTAAAGTTAGACCGACCAATCCCACAGAGACTTTAATTTTTCGCTTCTTTTGCACATGCCTCGTCTGCACCGAAAGAGCAGAATCCTTTGCACTGTTTACTGGATGCCCATTTCTCTGAACCTAGGTAGTGTCACGTTAGGGGATCTTCATTCATTATTATAGGCAATTCAGCCAAATGGTAAGATATCACAGACGCATAATTTTTAAGATTTACCGCAAAGAAATATTTCAGATAACTTTTTAGGGTCATATTTCTTACCTACTACTGCGTACAAAGGAAAGTAAAGTGACACTCATGATTATATAGTGATAATTTACTAAGAAAATGGGGTTGGGGTAAGAAAATTACATTCCTAAGTTTTAACAATTTAATTAAAAAAATAAGTTGAGGAGCAAGACAACTACTACCTACTTTATTTATATTTATTTATTAAAACAAAAAAAAGATATCTTTTTAATTTTGGGGGTGACATATTATAAGGGGGGAGTTTCATCGCTCTGTTGCTCCAGCGAAAATTTTCATTTAGACTTATTTAGAATTTGAAATTTGAAAAGAATATATAGTTATTCGTTATAGTTAGCTTACACATGGATTAAGAGTTACCCCTTTACGACGCAATGGGTAAAACTTAACCCTATATCACTTTTTAAACCATCTTTTCCGTTATCTTAAATAGAAAAAGTATTTTTTGAAGTGAAACCTCTTTACACACGGTAGGGCAAGTTCGGTTCATGCGAGTTGCTATGTAACGAAAACATGCAATGCTACGTAGTTGAGTTAGTAGTTTTTTCTTTTGCGTAGGAGGGGAAAAATCTGCACACAGACTTTAACCCCCTTAACCAAAGTATGTCTTCTTCTCGGAACTGCTGTCAGCATTACTTCAAGAAGGTAGTTTTTTTCTTATTGATGGCTGGCATCTTTTATTTTTTCATGATTACGGAAGTAGAAGGTTCCTCTCTTGTTCTCTTACATCCTCTTCATTTTTTCTTAGTGTCGCTCTCGCCATTCTACTTATTGTTTCCCAGTTTTCTTCTTTCCCTAGCAACTTAGCAATTATGGTATTAGGAGACAGCTCTCCTAGTCTTTGTGTTGCTACCTCTCTTTCTAGTTCCCATCTATACATTCAAAGATTGTGTGCTCTGCTGTATCCATGACTCTACAGTATATACAGGTTTCGCTTTCAGTGACATGAAATCTCTTTCAATAATGTTGGAAGCATCCATGTCCCGAGATTAGTTGGGTGAGGTAGTAGTTCAATTCCCCATGCTTCCGGTTTATCCAAGTTTCTATATTGGGTATGAGTCTCTGCGTCCATAAGCGATTACTAGTTTCCTCTTCCCATTCTCTTTGCCATTTTTGGACGGACTGCCCTCTGGCTAAATTTTTCTCACTTCCTTCTCGAATAGCACATATTTCTTCTACCAATAAGTGTATTGGAACAGTTCTGGCTAGAACCAGCAATGCTTTTGTTGATGTGGTCCTGTAGGCACTAATGATTCTTATTGCGACCTTTCGTTGTGTGCTCAAAATAATATTCTTGTAAAGTTTCTTTTTAACGGCTCTTCCCCATACGGCAGCTCCATACAGAATAATGGATTGAACCACGGAAAGTAGGATTCTTCTGTTGCCCTCTCGTGGACCTCCAACATTTGGATTTCCTACTACCTTTTTCACTATTCTGCGGATATGTTCGCCCATTTTCAGGTTTTGTCGAGTTCATGTTTCGGTCGGGCTGCGGCCTGGCACGGCCCGGCCCGGCCCGTCGGATAGTCCGGGCCGAGTCAAACTTTTGAATTTTAAAGCCGAGCCGGGCCGGCCTAAGTCACTGAAAGGCGGAAGGCCATCATTCAGTTCCTATGACTTCAAAGAATATTTTTTAAATAAAAGGATGGTCACAGCTTAATTGTATGCCCAGAGTTACCAACTATTCAATGATGTATTGTATTATGCTATATTTCGATGTAAAATACTATATATACCCTTGTAAAAACTAATATAGGACGCAAAAATACTATACTTTTAATTTATTGGCGATATCAATATATTTAATCAAGTAAATTTTTAAACGCTACCTATTCCGATCCGAAAAGAAGCGATAACGATATTGCGTACAATAAAATACGATGCATTTTAACGGCTGCGACAATAATTCCCTATTCGTCATCTAGCAACACTGGTGTATGGTGAGTGTCTTTTTAGCTATATAACGGCTTAAAGGTGTTATTTATAAAATAGAATCGGATCGGGCCGGGCCTAACAATTTATAAACTCGGGCCGGGCTATAATGACTGATTCTTCTACCAGAATCGGGTCGGGCCAGACCTGAAAAATTCGGCCCATGCAGGGCACTAATCGCTTGAGCCGTGAGCGCGCTTCAATGCGACGTTCGTTGCAGGCAGAAGTTTCACGTCAGAGCCGGATTTAGGGGGGTGCTAGTGGTCCTAATAGCACCCGGCGGTAAATTTTGGTAGGCGGTAGGAGGCGGTGGGCGGTGTTCAAAAAAAATTTAAGATTTATTTTTAGGTAAATATAAGCTGCAAAGCTATAAAAACGCAGTCTCTTTAGTAGTATCGTAGAGATACCATCAAACCGATTGAACTAGCCTCTGATAATTAAACAAATTCAGCAGTCAAAATATGTTTCAATTAGTGTAGATTCTACACCAGATATTACGCATAATGATCAACTCACTTTTATTATAAGGTACTGCTCTGATAAAGGTATGCCTTCGGAACGTTTTATCACATTTTTTGGAAAATGTTGGACACAAGAGCGAAGAGATAGAAACTGCTATCTTGGAAATCAATAGCTGATCAATGACAGTTTGTGACAAGAGGGGCTGCATTGTATTGGC
>MU189978.1:0-28142 GCA_016904865.1 Pissodes strobi
CCCCCTAATTTAGTTTGCGTAGCAATTTCGATTACTTTCCGAACGGCTTGGATCGTCGACCTTCCCGCCCTAAAGCCGAATTGGTTGGTCGCTAAGCCGCCGTGTTCCTCAAGCTCCATTTCCAATCTCGTTTTGATCAGTTGTTCAAAAGCTTTGACCAAAGTATCTACAAGGCAGATTGGTCTGTAAACTAACCCAAACTAACTCAAACTAACCCAAACTAACCCAAACTTAACCCGCACTTAAACCGCCCTTAACCCAAACTAACCCAAACAAATCTAACTATCATTTTGGAGGTCGCAAAATATTGGCCCCTAAATGGAGCCCCTAGGATCCAAAATATTTTTAACGGTTTAAGGGGCGCCCGCCGAACATCCATGCCGAACGTCAACCCTTTCGGACGTCAAATCGCCTTTTTTTCTTTCGCACAGCCTCGCCCCTAGAGGCCTCGACTTTTAAATGTCTAGATACGGTCGTCTCATCACCGAAAACCCCCGACGGCTGATTTTCGTCGAACTCGGACTTGCCTAATTCTTTTCAATTTTAACTTTTTGAGCATGCGGAAGCTCGGGAGACAAAGTGGACGCTGGCTCTCTAGACTCTTCTGTATTTTGGCGACACTATTGTTCGACCTACTAGGGATGTGCGCTCCGAATCACAACATTCTCGATCTCCGATTTATAAATATTTGTTTTTTGGGACTGCTTATTGTTAACTAATATTGAATAATGTAGGTGGTATAGAGCATGTCTAATGGTCTCATAGTGTAAAGTAGTCGAGTCGCAAAAATCACAAAACATGACACAAGGTTACTAGTTTGGATTTCAGATGTCGTCATAGCTCGGGGAACAGTTTATACGAAAAAATTGGAATGAATTTATGAGTGAAATTTTGTTATGCTTAGCACATGCGCTAAAGAGAGACCCTATAGCGCTCGATGAGCGGTGTGTGTGCAAAGATGTTGATTGACACGGTTCTTGAATAGTTGTAGGTTGTAATTAGGGCGAAACTGTCCTGGGAGTGAGTTCCACAGTGATGCAATGCGCCAGCCAAAGGAGTTCTTGCAAAGCGATGTTCTAGGTGTTTCCAGTAGTACGAGGAACTGGTGCGCTCTGGCCGTCTGTCGTGACTGTCTCACAGGCGTTGCTAGGGGCGGGATGAGGCGGGCAAAATCCTGGGAACATCTGCCGTGAAAGTATCTGTTAAATAGGGACATCTCGGCCACATGTCTGCGGTGTTCCAGACTATCCAGATTCCCGGTCAACTTCGGGTTGCCAACGAGACGCACTGCTCTCTTCTGAATGAAATCCAGCATCTTTAGGGTGTGCTTTGGAACGACACCCCAGATATGTGGGGAATATTCTAATCACGGTCTTATTTGCGCTTTGTAAATCGAGATCAACAGCTGCGGTGTATACAGTTTTTTGTTGCGAAATAGCGCACCAAGCTTCTGGGAGGCTGATTTTGCAATGTTAGCAACGTGGTCATGCCAGGACATATTGGTGTTGACCGAGACACCCAGCAGTGCGATTGACGAGGATGAAGGAATGGTCGATCCTGCCATAATGATGTCAGGGCCAGCAGTATTAGCCCTCTTGGTAAACGTGGCTGCTTGGGTCTTTGCTGCATTGAACTGGACCAAATTTCTATTGTCCCAAGTTTGAACTTTCTCCAGTTCTTGATTAATTGCTGTAATCTGCTCCTATCTGCGGTGATAAGTCTTAGTCGCTGGTAAAGGTTTTTCTGATCTAAATTGGGAGACTAGGGTACTCACATTTACAAAATTGTAAACAGGATTATTCGTTTCGGTCCGCAAGTCATTAATATAGATGAGGAACAGAGTTGGTGAAAGTATTGCGTCCTGAGGCACGCCCGCGTTAATGGTGAATCTGTCTAAGATATGTGTCCATCAACTGCAACGTGCAAATATCGGTTCTCAAGGAAACTGGCAAACCAGCTACAGAGAGAGGGACTAGCTAGCTTTAAGTAGTTGAGGAGTTTACGCGAACCCTGACTTTCATCATCGCCATCGATGGAAATTAAACAAGACTCTCTTCAAAAGTCAACCAACCATACTGATCGGCCTGGAATCACGATAGCAAAGTTTTCGTCAAATATACTTATGAGGATTTTTTAATCAACCCAATTCTGAGTCTCAGTCAGTACCTGTTGATATTACCTTTGGTATATTGTTGGTTTGGTGTACACTGAGTTCTGTAGTTCTAATTTTGTGATGTTATTAAACAAAGAATAAAATACATTAACCCAAACTAAACATTAATAATGATTCAATAATAAGTTGTCAGGCTTCAGTAGCCTTTAACTTTTGATCAAGCCATGATGCAACATTTCTTAGGGAAAATAATTTTATTTCTATTGCAGATGAGAAATACTTTCAGATTTAACCAGAATTTCGCCCATGTTCAATTACAAATACCATGGCTAAATTTTCACGTTCTGCATGTACTTTTTAACCAGGAAAAACACGCTTCTCAGGTAAGACACTAAACCAATCAATTAATTTGACATCAAGACACCTTTCACCTTGCAGATATAACCCACACGATTTTGGTAAACCCAATAATTCCAACACTGGCAACCAAAGCTCATTCCAATATCTGACAGTTCAGCACCTAAATAGTTATTTT
The DNA here is from genome assembly GCA_016904865.1 of Pissodes strobi. Taxonomy (NCBI): domain Eukaryota; kingdom Metazoa; phylum Arthropoda; class Insecta; order Coleoptera; family Curculionidae; genus Pissodes; species Pissodes strobi. The sequence continues at coordinate 2,649 of MU189978.1, forward strand.
TAAAGAACTGCATCGGATAATCTAGTTATTTCCAATTCCAATTTGAGCCCAATTTCATAGCTGAAGAATTTCATAATAAACAATCAGGAAGACTTAAATTAAATAATGTACTGCGAGTTCTAGAAGTCCAAAAATTTCCACAGCACCAACAATTAAAAAATTGCGTATTGTGGTGTATCCTACCGACTGCGCCAGTTAAGCTGAGTTTACACCAGGTTGCTTCGCAGAAACTCTATTTTATCTACTTATTGGAACTTAAACTTACGTGATTTCAGACTGTCAGTGACACTATACGTGCTTCCTCAAACAATATCTAAGTATTGAATCAAGGCTACAATATAATGTAAGAAATCGTAAAGTTAGTTGCATTTGATCGATCGTGTTTGAGGAAACACGCATTTTCATGTTTATAGTTATTGTCGTTTATTCAGTTATTATTGGTTTTCGTGTTTTACGAAGCAAATAGATAGCCTATCATACTGCCTCAAAAATTACAATAATTAATTTAATTATTTCGATCAATTTATAATTATAATATTCAGATTTGACCGATGTTGCACATCAAAACAACCTTCTCGTTTAATGACATGTTGCGTAAATGTAGTCAAAATATTATACAAGAACGCGATTTAGAAGTAAAAGACATTTTCTTCACGACGGTTTTGTTACAAGTCTCGAAACCGAGAATCATGGAACAATTCACTTTACATATAAAGTGACTCTGTAATTCCCCAGCCTGCAGTTTTTTACATAAAATCTATCAAAAAATTCGCAACCAATCGCAAAAGGGACCACAATCCCTGCTAGCTCTACCTATAGGCTCCGGGACGTAAAAATTCTGCCCCTCTCATACCGTCACATACATCGTTCCTTATCCTTTTTGCCGCGTATGCCGCCTCCACATATATTCACATACGATGGGAAAGGCGGAGGGGGGTGGAAAAACGCTCCGCCTACGAAAAGTAAGAATAAGAAAGCGTTTTCTTATTCTCGGAGCTATCGGCTTCGCAAGGGGGGCTCGAGAGGCGGTGAGGGCTGTGGGGTGGCAGACGACGTGTTTTATTGTTGTTACGGCACAGCAATCGTCTTGCCGAGTTTCTAAATGCGATTGCAACTTGTCTGTCCAGATTTATGTTTTCTCCTGGAGAAGTATTTTTCATATGATAAGTAGAGAGCCACATGAAATACCGACATAAGAAAACGACTTTTAAAATTATTGCTATTTGACATTCTATACGTTACGATAATCATAACGTTATCATTTTATCGTTAGAAGATAAGGTCAGTACCCTTGCCATTCCTTATATCATAGAAAAAAACAGAAGAATCATTTTTAGGTTGAATTTTCATACATCCGATATTCGAAGATGATTCGACAATGTTCTTATTGGTTAAAATATTCGTTTTCCTAATGGTTGGATCGCCAACTTTTTCTTGCCCGGAATTTGACCTTTCCAGTTCTCAACTAGCTACTTAATGATCAAAATTAATAAAAAAAATAATTGTTGGGCAATATGGTCATGATTCAATGGATGTGATTTTATTATTCGTTTTATCCTCTATCAAGGACTATGTTGAAACCGACCGACTGTTCCTTGTCTTCACACTGCAATGGAAGGACCGCAGAATGTCCAAATCCACATTCTCGGGCCGATAAGACCTAGTGCATTAATGGGAAGCGATTTTATATTAAGGTAAATTAAATAAATTAAACTCAAACTCAAATTCAAGATTCTTTTATTAATAAAATCATACACAATAATCTATATAAAACATTGGCATAATTGAATAATATTGCGTCAAATTTATGCAAATTTCATCTATCAGAACAATCAATAATGCCATGTACCTCGGCAAAGTTCACACAGTGTTGAAATGTCATTCATTAAAAAGTCTGTTTTACTATTTAAATAATAATACTATAGCAACAGATCTGGTTAAAAGAACATATGCAAAAATGTAAATAAATCATAGACCACAAGTTTTGATGACAACGATGAATATATATAATACTAACACAGTTTAAACTCTAATTACAGTTAAAACTTAAAGTCTAAAAATTGCTGCACTGTATACGGTTCTACTTCCATAAGCAGTTTTTTAATGCAACTTTTAAAAGTGATAAAATTTGTCTCCGTCTTGATGTTACGCGGCATATTGTTAAAAACTTTATACACGAGTAGGTAGTACCTCTTTCAGTGGCGGAAAGTTTGTGTCGAGGAGTATTATTGAATCCACAATATCTGGTACGTATGCTTTGCTTTGATTCAAATAACGAGAATTGCTCCCTGTTTTTGAAGAGAAACAGCAAACACTCATAAATATAAAGCCCTGGTACTGTAAGAATTTTCGGCTCTTTAAACTTTCCCTTGCAACTTTGTCTGTGTCGCAACGATAAAATAATTCGAACTGCTCTTTTCTCTAGTCTAAATACCTGAGCAGCACCTGAGCTGCCTCCCCAGAATATTATCCCGTATCTAAGGGTTGAGTAAATATTTGCATAATAAACGACCTTAAGACATTCAGTGTTCAAATACCTAGACACAACTCTGAGGGAGTAACAAGCTGATGCGACTCGTTTGCCCAGATTCATCACATGCTTCATCCAATCCAGGTTCTGGTCAATATAGATTCCCAAAAACTTTGTATTCTTTGCTAGTACTTGACTTTCGCTATTCAGGCAAGTTAGTCTTGTCTGAATTAAGGATTAATCTATTCCTTGCGAATCATTCCTGAGCGGCCCTCAATCTTGCAGAGGACACTTGATCAGACAATGTTATTCCTAATGTAAGAATATTTGTGTCATCTGCAAAACTTACAAGGTGTGATGTATTATCAAGTACTTCCTCTGCCAGATTATTTACTTAGAGCACAAACAACAAAGGCCCAATTATGTTTCCTTGAGGAATGCCCATAAGAAGATGACCCTCCCTGGAAGAGTAGCTTTTGGTATCTCTCTGAATAACAACCTTCTGTCTTCTGTTTGAAAGATATGATTTTATCCACTCAAGAGCAGGACCACGAACGCCATATTGTCACGAGTAGCTTAGGGGGTAGCGTGATTTCTTTAAAGAATAACTTCTCAGAGAAGAGCCGCGTCGCGATTAGTACAATGACGGGATCTCAATGCTTCCTTTAATTCTACCACTGGATGTTCTACTCGCGAGGACACGCCTTGTTTAGCGTGCCGGGGGGTAACTGAGGTAGACCGGGACCGCGTCACGTGGGGTAAGAAGAAATGATAAAGTAAGCACGTTTAGTTTATAACAATAATAATGTATTAACGATAAACCTTTAACAATAATTAATGGTCAGAAAAAATGAGATTCTATTATACCCGATTACTACGGTGCGCATGTTTTCTCGATTTGAGGTACTGTTTATAGGGCTTTGTTTACTGTCTTATAATTTATAGTTATTCTTAAGAGTTGGGTTTTATTTAAGAGCACTAAGAGATTTCACTAAACTTTTTAACTGACTATTTAGACACTTGTCTTTCTTAACACTGACAAACTTCTTGTCAAGACTTTACTATGGAGGTTGTGCAACCCCTGGTCCTAGCAGTCGTTAAGTGACTAACCAGTACCAGGTTTGGAAGGAAAGGACTAGAACCTAAAGCAGTCGTATGGCTAACTTTAGGAGCGGATAGAACCTAGAAGGCAGTCGTCAAGTGACTAACCTTGGGAGCTGGAGGTGAGACTAAAGTCTGCCGAACTGAGGATTCGGTAGCGTATTTATATAAAACAAAGTGATGATCATTGCATGCATAAGGTTCAAAGTCGCTCCCGTTGATTGCTCGCGTTGTTTATAGTTTGCCTTTAATGTTTATATAACAATCTCCAAGTTCAAGTTCAAACTTGCGACAGGGTGATATTTGTTTAGTAGCTTATGTATTTTAGTAGATTACAATATCACCCCAATTTATGTAACAGAATTTGATGGTCAAAGCTGTCAAATGCTTTCGAGAGATCCAGTAATATTCCTAATGAAATATTTCCTGCCTCCCAACCACTCAATATTTTCTCAACAAAGCCAAACACAGCTGTTTCCACTGATTTATTCTTAAGGTACCCATGCTATGACCTACTCATAAGTTTCATATCATAGAAAAACTGTAAAAGTCGTGTGCTCATTGCGATTTCGAAGGTTTTGAAACGGTTGATTGTAAGCTTATAGGTCTATAATTTTCAAGCACTTTACCATTTTTATTCCATGCAGCGGCTCCTGTATGTACCATCATTGGTCTTGGAGCCGTCACTCAAGCGCTGTCGTGAGTGTAGTGCTAAAGGCGACACTAGGTACCAGACATGCTTGTCTTTGTAAGGTAGATAATTTGATTCTCGCGGAGCTCTGTAAGCTCTTAGAGTACCAAGCTACTTGCTCTATATATTATCATTGATCTTATGACCGCAATATAGAGCCTCTCGCCACAAATCTGTCTGCAGGTCCCTAGTGTCAGTTTCGCTTTTGCGGCAATTTTATCGAGATGCGTATTCCAGTTAAGTGTTTTATCTAGGGCAATTCCCAGATACTTCACTGTATTTGCAAATGGGATAGTTTACTCCTTTGAGTGAAGGTGGTCTTAGGTCTTCCAGCGTTTTCTTCCTTGTGAACAGTACTATAACTGTTTTTTGTGGGTTCACAGATAGTTGTTCCCTTTCACACCAGTCATAGACCACTGTTAGCACCTCTTGCAGATCCTCTGAGATAGTTCTTTGCGAGTTGCTTCTAATCAGGATAATCCGCGTATGCCTGCGCCTCCACATCCCACAGCGAGAGTACCGCCAACAGACCATCCATCAGAAGGGGCGACAAAACCCCGCCCTGCGGACATCCCTTAACAGCCCTGGATCTGTAGCTCTCCCCCTGCCTACTCTGCAAATTAACATACTTCCAATCCAGCTCCTTATTTGTGGTTCAACTCCTCTTTCAGATAATGCTGTTGTGTAGAAGGAGTTTGGTAATTCGTTATTGAATGCTCCTTCAATGTCTAAGAACACACTCACCACGATAGTCTTGCTGTCTAACGCTTGTGTTATGTTCCCGACAAGGTTGTTTAGTGATAGTTCTGTGCATTTGCCGATCTGATACGCATATTGGTGAGCATTTAGTGGATACTCCCCAAGTGCACCCGTTCTAATGTGCACGTCGAGTATCTTTTCCATGCATTTCAACAGAAAGAAGATCAGACTTATTGGTCTCCATGAGTTAGGTGTTGATTCCCTACGTCCCATCTCTGATTTTAGTCCAGCTGCTAGGTATATAATTACTCACTAGGCTGGCTCTGAAAAGTTTGATTAAGAACGGTGTTAATACCTCCAGACCGTTCTGCAGCAGTGCTGGAGATATTCCGTCCTCACCAGGTGATTTAAAAGGCTGAAACGATAGAATAGCACTTTTAATTGTTGATGCATTAATGATGGGCAATGGCAATCCAGTCTCCCGTTTTTGGCCGATTTGGTCGGTCACAAAAAGATTCCTGCTCATTATTAGGCAAAATCCGACATCCGGGGAAATCAGTCTTAGCCAGAAGCTCTAAAGTTTCTATGCCAGATTCCGTAAAAGATCCGTCAGGTCGTTTTAGCAATCCTAACTCCTGAACGGGTTCTCTAGAGAGGAATCTATGGTTCCTGACACTACTCCTGTATGCTCAGGCAGCAGATTTTCCATGAATTCCTTTTTGCCTCTCTGATGGCTTTGTTGTAGTTCGTTAGAGCAGTTCTGTATTGATCCCATATGCCGGTCTCTTTAGCTATATTAATGATTTTACGAACCTCCTTCCTTTGTTTGTCAAGGGAGTTGTTCCACCAAGTGGTTCCTCTGTTATCCCTTTTAGTCTTGAGTGGACAGTTTTAATGATAAGCCGTATATATGGCTAACCTCAGTTGCTCCTAGGCCAGCTCAATCTCCCCACGATTTGATATCTTTGCAATAGAGGTCCGCATCTGCTCCTGAAGGGTAAGACTAAAACCAGCCCAATTAGTGCACTTAGGGTCTCTGTATTCAAAGATGGGTTTTCACCTATTTTCAGATTTAAGAGAAAATGTCCCTGATCAGAGCACGAGGGCTCTGATGATACTCTCCAATCTGAGATTCTTGATTGGCAGTTACAAAGGTTGGTTCAGAGCCCCTGTTATTGACAACCAGCCCCTCCGCTAGTAAATAATTCTATAATGATTCACCTCTCTGGTTGGTGTCGGTGCTGTCCCACACTGTATGGCACGTCATTAAGGATTTTCATAAGCTTTTTATGTTGCACCCTGTCAAAAGCCTTCTCGTAGTCTATGAAATAGGCATAAACAGGAACAGAGACATTCCTGCACCTCAGAACCAACACCTGGATACCAAACAGGGCCTCTCTCGTGTCGAACCCGTTACGAAAACCGAACTGAGATTCGCCCATAAAGGACTTGCATTTTGCTTATATTCTCTTATGGATGATCTTTACGAAAATCTTAAGAAAGTGCCTCATCAAGCTGACAAGCCGGTAATCGCCACATCTTTTTGCCGAGCTCTTTTTTCGAACCGTTACAAATGTTGATTGAAGCCAGTCGGAAGGAATGACGCCCGATCGGTAGACCATATTGAAAAGCTTGACTATTACGTTCAGTGACTCCTCATTCTTTAAGATTTAATGACTTCCGTATAGATTCCATCTGGACCTGCAGCTTTTCTATTTTTTGATAACGAGACTGCATGCTGGACTTTTTTCTTAGTTATATCAAGCCCTTCGCATGTATATTGTTCAGGAGTCTCCGATTTTTCATCTTGAAAAAAGTTTTTGATGCAGCTACACCACTGTTCCACTTTGTGGTTAACGCAAAGAATTATTTTATCTTCACTGTCCAAGAGAATGCCAGTTTGTCAAGGTTTGTATCACTAGCAGCTTCCTTAATTTTGTTGTGCATATTAAAAGTGTCATATTTAGCCTTCAGAACTTCGATTTCGTGATATTGCTCATTAAGCCAATTTTCTTTGGCCATTCTAATTTTGTTCCTTATTACACGATTCATCTGGTGGTATTCTGAATAACCTTTTTTCAAGCGCCTTTCTTCCATTAAATAAAGAATTTCATCAACCATCTAAACTTTCTTTTTTATCCTAGTATCGTTTGAAGATAATTTAAAGCTTGCATTTGTGAAAGCTTCCTTGATGTTGGTCCAAACAGTCTCCGCTTTGGAATTCTTCACAATGCTTACTTTGCTTAGTGTGCAAATTAATTCGTTTCTGACCTCAGCTAGCGTTTCCGGGTTGCTCAGTCCTGTCAGATCTAATTTAGGGCAGTTTCCATTTACTGTACACTTTTCTACAGTTAACTGAATATTTGCTTCAAGCGGATTGTGATCAGAATTTATGTCGGCGCCAGGATAAGTTTTTAACGATTTAGTGCAATTTCTATATCGTTTATTTATCAATTCAAAGACTATTTGGTTTCTGACTATCCTTTCTGGCGTATGGGCGTTAGACGTTCAAGTGTATGTACAGGCGCCTTGGTGGAAGCTTAAAGACAAACAAACCCCGTTTCTTGACCAAACTGGAACAATCGGTCGTCACGTTCATTAGCAACACTCAATCCCCATCCACCAACTATATCCTCTCTCGCATCGCTACCAATCTTTCTTTACATTAAGATCACCCATAATAATCGTGATTTCTGACTTTTTAGTGGGATTTAAGGCGGCTTGGAGTTGTTCGTAAAATGCTTCAACAATTTCTTCTGAGTGACCGCTCGTTGGTGCATATATCTGGATAAGGTTGACATTATATGGCTTGGACTTGAGCTGCAAAAATGCCACTCTATCAGAAACCGGGACAAAAGATTTTACTGTTTTTTGTACTTCTGTATTTACTATGAGCGCCTCACCATTGTAGTGATTGATCTGGTCATTACCAGCATAGTAGATATATTAGGCCATCTCATTTCGCTGATCCCTAAAATTTCGATGCTTATTCTTTTCATCTCTCGTTGTGGAATTTACCACCTTGAATCATACTTCGTGCGTTCCAGGTACCAATCTTCTTCATGACTGGCCCGGAGATTCTTAGCACCCTCTGATCACTTAAGACCTGCCGGGGACTAAAGGCCTGTGCTTTCGGTTTCTCGTTGCCTTCCTCATCGCAGTATTAAAACCGTTAAGACAGTCCTTGTTTCGCCTTTAACTGTGTTATGTGGCGCCGTTTTTCTTTCTATATCTAGAAATACGCCGACCAATTACTTTTAATGCTGCTGCTGTCCAACACTTGTTTTCTCGTCATAACTGGGTACCCCTCTGGAATCAAAAATGTGCGGGTTCGTGTGCTTCTCCACATTTTCATTTCAAATATTGATATCGAAGCGCACAATTATTTACTATTGACTAAGGTAATTTGTCGTGTTTAAATAATATTCATTGCGAATCAGTAGCTGTAACTGTTTTATACACTTCCATGCCAAGGTTAACTTTTGACAATACCCTCGTAATTCCACATATATAAATTTAAACTTAACGCCATTTTTCCACTAACTCACCCATTATACTGTTTAATTTTGATAAATGTTTGTACTATAACAGCCTATTGTTCGAATATACTACAAATTCGTATATAATTAAGCCATTTAGAGAGCCAGTAAGGCGAAATTTATGATTCTCGGATGCGTTGGTAAATTTATCGATCCGGAAAATCATGAATCAAGTTGTTTTTGGGAGGTTTTCTGGTGCTAATTAACGTTTCTGCCGGGCGTTTTAACCAGAAGTTCACAAAATTTCTTGTGACCGGATATATCACTATATCCGCAAATTATATGGCTTGGACTTGAGCAATAGGCAACCTATTTATTAGTAAAAAATATTCACTAAATTTAAGATAGATGGGATTTAATGCAGACGAATTAACAATTTGCGAAAATATATAAATATGTGATTGTCGAACAAGAACTGTTTCCTCCATTCACAGCATCATTAATAGTAATTGCATTGGTAGTTGTTGAATAGAACCAACCGAAATAGTCTAAGTTTTGAGAAAAAGTTTCCTTTTTATAATTTTTATTTTTAGCAACACAAGGGAATTTGTTGATTATAATATATTGTGTATAAAAACTTTGAGACTTAAGTTTTAATATCATTATTCTTGTTTTTTTTTTAATGCCGCTTGGCTCCTCTTATCAACTAACGCGAAAACAAAAATAATTTGCTGTGAAAATGTGTCTTAAGAAAGATTTTGTAAAGAACACCTTGAAAAACATGCAGCAAAGCGTAAAATATGTTCATTAAATTTTGGTTCTTTCAGTCAACGATGGGTAAATGATATTTTGAAAAAATGGTAATTTTTAAGTCGAGCTTTAGATGACTAACTCCCATTTACACTGTAGTGCTTTAAGCTCGGATTAGGGTAAAGCGGAGTTTATCTTGCAGATAACTTGGCTTAAAATTTAGCCCACAATTTTGGCTGCTTAAGCCAAGCCTGTATATTTTGTATGGTTATCCTCTTCTTCTTCTTCTTATTTTAAGACACTGTCTTAGCCTAAGTTGTGACTCCAATGTCCAGCTTTCGAACCATCGTCTGGGTGGTCTTCCTGGAGGTTTACGGTTGGTTGGTTTCTCCTCTTTTGCAATTTTGGATAGACGATTGTCAGCTATTCTATCGACGTGGTCTCTCCATGCTCGTCTTCTTATTCTGGACCGTCTTACAATGTCTGGAATGTCACATTGGGCTCTGATATCGCTGCTTCTCACTCTGTCTCTAAGCGTTTTGCCCGTAATTGATCTTAGCGTGTTCATTTCGGTTGTTTTTAGCAGTTCTTTAGTAGCGGCTGTTTCTGCTCGTGTTTCTGTGGCGTAGGTCATAATAGGTCTTACACACGTCTTGTAAATTCGTGTTTTGCCTTCAATACTCGTATGTTTGTTTCTCCATATTATGTCCCGGAGATATGCTGATACCCTAGCTGCAGCTATTGTTTGTGTTCGGACTTGTTCTTTAAAGTTTCTATTACTTGTGATATTAACGCCTAGGATTTTAAAGACATGATCTATTCTACATTTTTGGTGTAGATCGCTAACTTACTCCTTCTTGGTTCTCTTGATATTATCGTTTTTGGACAGAGATCACCATGTTAAATTCCTTTGCAACTCTTTCGAATCTATAAAGTAGTTTCTACAGATTGTCCTCATCTTCCGATATTATAACCGCGTCGTCAGCGTAGCAAATTATTTTAAATTCTTTCTTGCCCAGTTTATATCCTTTCCCCGCGGATTTTACTACCAAGATGATCTTATCCATTAAGATATTAAAGAGTATTGGACTAAGAATATCCCCTTGCCTGATTCCTGTTGAGACTGGTATCTTGTTGGAAAGCTTATTGTTTGCTTTTATAAAGGTGCTATTTTCGATGTTAATTTTTTAAATGATATCAATTGTTTTGGGATTCAAATTCCTCTCCTTTAATAATTTCAGGACATCGCAAAGTCTAACCCTATCAAAGGCTTACGTTAGGTCAATAAAGCACATAAAGGCAATTTTGTTATACTCAATGGCTTTTTCCACTATTTGTCTTAAAATGAATATTGCATTTTGTCGAAACCCCTGTTGTTCTTCACTGATGCCAATCTATATAATTTCTTCTGCTAGGATTTTTGCGAATACCTATAAACGTGCGCTTAACAGACTAATACCTCTATAATTTTGTGGATCCATTTTTTCTCCTTTTTTGAAAATTGTGATTGTGATGCTTTGTTTCCACTGTTCTGGCACCTTTGTCATATTGTATATTTTATTAAATACAATTTGCATTTCGTCCGTTAATGGTCACCCAGTCTTATTGCTTATCCAGTCCTGGTGCTTTCCGATTTTCAGCTTAGTCACTACTAGTTCAACTTTTTGTTTTGTTATTGTTTGGTTTTGGTCCTCTTTGTCTTCGTTGTAATCATTTTCACGTTCCAGTCCTATTATCACGTCTATGTGTGTGTCACTATTATAGAGTTTCCAAGTATCTCTTCCATGTTTCTGTTGTTATTGCTTAGGTTTGTGCATATTCATTAATTGATTTTTTTCGCTTTCGTAGCATATTCCATATCTTTATTTGACCTCCGTATAGATCGTGCAACTTGAATATTGATATCACGATAATAATGGGGGACTTCAACGCCAAAGTAGACAATAATAAAGTAGAGGTTCATACGGGAGGTTTTGGACTGGGTACGAGGAATGAGATTCTGCCAGGAGAAGAACCTAATGATAACAAACACCTTTTTCAAACTTCCAGAGCGCAGACTGTGTACATGGAAATCTCCTGCTGATAATCCACAAAACTTAGTTAGAAACCAAATCGACTATATTCTCATCAATAATCGATATAGGAACTCAGTTAAGGTGACAAAAACCTATCCAGGGGCTGATATTAACTCAGATCACAACCCTGTAGTAACTAAATTGCGGGTGAAGATGAAAAAGACACCAAAATGTCAAAACAATTATATAGATGCAAAACTTCTTAGAGATACAGAACTCTGCAATATTGTGAAGGATGAGGTAAACGAAACTATGAAAAAACTGCACAGTTTGTGCAGTGCAGCAAAGTGGGAAGATATGCAGAAAAGTTTAAACACAATAGCGACCAATCACCTAGTGAACAAAAGACCCCAGGAAAGGAATCCGTGGATAACTTCAGAGATTCTGGACCTTATGGAAGACAGGAGGAAGAATAAGGGATATGAAAGTGAATACAGAGCACTACACAAGAAGATACAAAAGAAGATCAAAGAAGCTAAAGAAGAATACCTGACTTTGCAATGTGAGGAAATACAATGACTCGAAAAGAAGTATGACTGCTTCCATATGCATAAAAAGGTGAAGGAACTGGCTGGATGTTGCAAAAATAAAGCATGTAACAGCGTAATAAGAGATAAATATGGGAACATTATAACCGAAATGAAAGAAAAACTGAGTAGATGGAAAGAATACCTCTCAGAACTCTTTCAAGGTGAAAGACCTCCCAGACCAACCGTAGAAAAGAAGGACGTACATTTAAAGATATTGAGGTTAGAAATAGAATATGCCCTAAACACTATGAAAACAGGGAAAAGTCCTGGCCCTCACCGGATCCCCATAGAGTTGATCAAGCTCTTTGATGACGACGCAGTTAATATTCTCTTGGACCTCTTCAATTTAATCTACGAAAGAGGGGAAATCCCATCACAGTGGTTGACTTCCACATTTGTACTCATTCCTGAAAAAGCTAACCCAAGAGAGTGTTCAGATTATAGATCCATTGCGCTTATCAGCCACATCCTAAAATTGTTCCTGAAGATCATACACAAAAGGATATATAGAAAACTTGAAGAAGACATCAGCAACATACAGTTCGGGTTTCGAGAAGGTCTCGGAACAAGAGAAGCACTCTTCGGGATTAACGTGCTCTTCCAGCGATGTCTAGATATGAATCATGAAGTCTTTGCATGCTTCATAGATTTCGAAAAGGCTTTTGATAAGGTTAAACATGATAAACTTCTTCATTTACTTATTAGCAAGGGCATTGACTCAGCAGATATAACAATAATTAGTAACCTTTACTGGGGCCAGAAGACTAACGCAAGGATCGAGAATCATCTAACAGAGGAAATGGAGATCCGTCGCAGTGTAAGACAAGGATGTATTTTGTCGCCACTCCTTTTTAATCTGAATCTATCTTCAATGAAGTCTTAGATGAAGAAACAGCGGACGTGAGTATAAATGGGGAAGACATCAGCAATATAAGTTACGCCGATGACACTGTTTTATTAACGAGTAAGATGGAAGACATGCAACATTTGATGGAAAAACTAGAAGAACGGTGTGCTGAATAAGGCTTGAAGTTAAACCTTAATAAAACTAAACTGATGATAGTCACGAAATCCCCGCAGATACAAAATCAAACAAACTTGACGGTAGCAGGTATAGTCATAGAAGAGGTACAGAGATATAGGTATCTAGGAACATGGATTGAACAAACAGGAGACATAACAGGAGAGATACGAACAAGGATAGAGATGGCCAAATCGACATTCATTAAAATGAAAAAATTATTCACAAGTCGGGACATAAATATAAAACTCAGAATGAGGATGCTGCGTTGTTACGTGTTCTCTACACTCCTTTATGGGATGGAATCATGGACCCTCAAGAAAAATCATATGGACAAACTGGAAGCATTCGAAATGTGGTGCTACCGCAGAATGTGGCGGATTGCCTGGACGGAAAAAATCACGAACATCGAGGTCCTAGCAAGAATGCAAAAATAATGCGAAATCATTAACTCTATAAAAAAGAGAAAACTCCAATATCTTGGGCACGTGATGAGAGGCCACAGATATACACTGCAGTTGATAATCCAGGACAAGATCAATGGAAAGAGGAGTATTGGAAGGCGCCGGGTTTCCTGGCTTAAAAATCTAAGGGACTGGTTTGGCTGCAGCAACAATCAACTATTTCGAGCGGCAGTCAATAAGATCCAGATGGCTGTGATGATAGCGAACCTCCGATAGGAGATGCACGGCAAGAAGAAGATAGATCATGCTCCATGTCTATTGAATATTTCTCCCAGAACCCTCTTTTGATTGCCTGAATTTCTGTGCTCACTCTGTTTCTCACAATTTTGTATTCGTCATATGCGATAGTTTCACTTCTTAGCTGATGGTAAGCCTTTCTTTTCTCTGCTGCAAGCATTTTGATATCTTCGGTAAACCATGGCTTTGAGCTGGTCTTTCCATTTTTGTTTATTTTGCGTTTACCTAGCGCTTTCTCTGCAGCTGCTGTTATGTTGTTACTAAGTTTCATCTACGCAGTCTCAGCAGCATCGTCTTTGTATGGTTATGACTAAATATATTTGTTATTGCTTTTTCAAGTTTATATTGAAAAAAAAAATTATTTAAAAAATTTATGAAATTTTCGATGATATTTTGATTAATGACATAAATATTTTGGTCTTTTCCATAAAATTTATAATAGGTCAAATTTTATCATAATATCGATAACTCGGAAGATAGGAAACAAGTAAAGCGAACAGGTGGGCGCTCACTTCCTAATATTCCCAAATTGGTTTGTTCTGACGAAATCTTGAAGAAGGGTAATCTGTTAATCTAAAGTTGTATTCTAAACTTTGGCTGTAAAATTTAATCCAGCTTGGACTGAATAAAGAATGATTCGGTGCGTCATCACATTTCTGCTAAAAAGTACTTCAAGCCAAGTTAACTACATTGACCAATTTACAATAAATGTCAAATATGGCCCTATTTCACTGGCAGAGCCATACAAAACCCTAACTGCTACATCATTAAGACCAGCAAAAATCAAACTTTTTGTCTCTTTATAGTCTTAACCATTTCATGGGTGTGCAAGAGAGATATGGCGTTTATTTTTCGTTAACATCTTGCGCAGTTTTTGATGGTAAAATTCATATGGGTGACTAAATTGCCAAACATGTCAGTAACTTTTTTTTGACTTGTTTGACAACGGCTGTTTTTCAATAAAAAGTGCCCCTACGAACAAAATAGATTTTGTTTCGAAATGTTCAAAATTGAGCTTGGTAGGTTGCCGTAGCAACCAACTTTAATTGAGAACGTAGTACGCCCACTTTTACTATTCAGTAATTCCCAAAGAAATGACCTCTTCTTAGGTGAAAACAGATTTAATTTAAAATTAAATAAAAAATTACAAAGTTTGTTGTTGAATTTGGTTTGGTTTGGTGTTGCCCACCACCACCACCCAAACTACTAAATAAATATCGCCCTCTTCTAAGTTTGAACTTGAACATGCAAAATATAAAAGTCAAATTATAAACAAGGCGAGCAGTCAACGGGAGCGATTGTGAACCTTAAACATGCAACGTTCAGCACATTTTATCATATAAAAACGCTAGCGGACCATCAGTTCGGCAGACTTTGTGTCTCACTTAAAACCAGCTCCTGGGCAGTCCACATGGGCGCTTTAGGTTCTAACCTATTCTTTTCCCCTTACGCAAACCTGAGCTCTGCAGATCACATGGTCGTGAAGTCCAGGGGTTTCACATCCACAGTAGTCAAAGTCGATTCGATGATAAATTTGTCAAAGTTCTGAGAAAAATAATTTTTAAAGTAGAATCAGTAGATCAAGTGCAGTGTAAACTTTAAGTGAAAAGCTAACTATAAATAAAACACAACCCAAACTCTTAAGAAAAACTATATTTATAAAACAGTGGCCAAAGACCTATAAACAATTTATAAATATACCTCAATCGAGAGAACATGCGCACCTTAATTCAAATTCAAATTCAAATTTATTTATTTGGGCAAGAAATCAACATTTTTTCACACGTCAATAGGCTTAAATACAGTTAAAAAGTATAAAATTTAATCACTAAGTAAATCTAGGTTAAAAATGGGTTAAAAATGCATATAGATATAGACAATTTCACATTATTTAAACATTTTGTACGTTATTAACAGTCCCTAAATCCCTAAACCTAACAGGAGGAATATCACAGTAAAAATAATAAAATTTCAATTATAGTGTATATGTCATATTCTAGTATAATGTGACATTCTATGCTTCAGCTTTAGCATGAAATACTCAAGTCAATGGATAAAAATTATAACTTTAACGACAAAAGTCTAGGCTGTGTACGGGCTATTGGGGTGGTAATTTATTGGAAAAATTAACACAGCAATAGTTTGTAGATAGCCTAGACTTTTGTATCTTAAAAACTGTGGTCTAATACGGTTGTTATGTCTGGTGTCACGGTTATGATGATCATTATTTCTTTGTAGCATATTTTGGTTGTTATTCAAATTCAAATTCAAATTCAAAATATTTATTCAAAACAATACAATTCTCGTACAAAGGCAGACAATAAAGAATACATATAGGAATCAGCTTAAGTCTAAGACTTGTGTGATTTCATATGACAGAAATATTTAAAAAAAAATCACTTAACATAACATGCATAATTAATATTTGTTTTGTTACTTGGTTTTGTTAGTGACTAAACGTGTAACAAACAACCTGGACTTACTTTCTATTCACAATTTTAATTTTTTCTTAAACAAGTGTTCGCTATTTATATTTTTTCATGTCAATTGGTAAAATATTATACATTTTCGGTGCCAGGTAATAATAGCTACGTTGCGTACTTGTTTTAGCAGGTCTGGGAACGAGAATTTGTGCCACGTTATTTCGCGATTCCCTGATGTTTTTACCTTTTTCTTTTTTAGAAACATGCTGTTTTTTAAGAACTGCAAAACAAAAGAGTTGCCTAACATCAAAGAGTAAGTCAGTGGGATATAGATAATTTTTATCATACATTATTTTTGTAACATATTTTTGAGTCTTTTCAAGTTGGTCAAGATGATTGCTACTAGCCCCTCCCCATACGGCAATGCCATAGGTAATATGGCTTTGAATAAGAGCAAAATATAGAGTTCTTAGTTGTCCCGCAGTAAAAATTTCCCTAAACTTTTTGAATTTCCTTGACAGCCAACGTACCTTCCCTGTGACATAAGAAATATGAACATCCCAACGCAAGTGTGAATCACGATACACTCCCCGATATTTATTTTTATTAACCCCATGTATTCGAATACCCTCACAATCACATTCCGTGTTAAGTGTAAGCTCTTCAAATTCAATGAGGTTAGAAGCCAAGGTTGTAAAGGGCACATAATCCGCTTTGGTGATGTTTATCGTTAATCTTTTCTTGAAAGTAATAATAAATTATTTGCAGTTGCTTTTCACAATTGCGCTTTAAGGCATCCCAAGTTTCATCTCTAAAGAAAATTTCCGTATCATCAGCAAAACTGGTAATGTCTCCATCGATATCGAGATCAAACAAATCGTTTATATATAAATTGAATAGCAGTGGTCCTAGCACTGTCCCTTGAGGGACCCCACAGTTCACAAATCTTTGGTAGCTTTTAGTGTTTTTCACTTGAACTGTCTGGAACCTGTTTGTCAGATAATCTTTTATTAGATTGAGTGCGTTACCTGTGAACCCGTAATTTTCTAAACAGTTTAGTAGATTATCATGGCTAACAGTGTCGAATGCTTTTTTTAAGTCAATAAAAACAACTATTGAATGACTACTATCATTGAAAGCTTTAATAATTTTTGTTGTTAAGGCAAGTATGGCATCCTCAGTTGAAGTGTTTTTCTTAAAGCCAAATTGATTTTCAGACATTATTTTATGTTTAGTTAGAAATGTTTGAATTCTTTCTTTTAAGATCTTTTCAAATATTTTAGCAAGATTAGTTATTAGAGAGATTGGCCTATAGTTGTAACTATCGGCTAAACTACCACTTTTATGAATTGGCTTAACAATTGATTGTTTAAAAATGGAGGGAACAGTTCCTTCTTCAAAGCATTTGTTAAAAATGTGAACTATGGGGGGTGCTATTTCCTCCGCTATTGGCTTTAAGGTTTCTGCCTTTAAACCATCAGTCCCCGGTGACTTTTTATTTTTTAAAGATTGAATTTTAATTATAATTTAACGACAAACAGTAGGTTCAAGACAGAAAGAATTTGTAATTTTTTTGAATTTCTTTTTTTTTAAGGGAACGCCGCACTTTCCAACCTTGCTGACAAGGCCCGGACCAATATCTGCAAAAAAGTTGGAAAAATGATGGCAAATTTCCCCTATATCTTTAATTTCGACATTGTTAATTTTAATTTTGTCAATTTCCTTTTTATTTTGCATATTTGAAATATCTTGAACAGTTTTCCAAATTTCTTTAGAGTTACCGTGGCACGATTCAATTTGATTTTGGTAGTAGTTTTTTTTAGTAGTCTTAATTAAAAGATTTAATTGATTTTTGTATTTTTTATAGTTGTTGATATTTTCTTCAGTTGGATAATTTTTTGAGTTTTGATAGAGTTTGTGCTTGGTGTCAATAGACTTTAAAAGACCATGTGTTACCCAAGGTGCTCTTTTTAATCGTCCACGTTTTATTGTTGAAGTTACTGTGTTTTTTTCTATTAAAAAATTTAATTTCTTGACAAAATTTTCGCTACTTTGATTAATATTAGCTGCACTAAATGCTTCGTTCCGTGTTTCATTTGTCAGGTCTTGCCTGAGGTTTAAAAAAATAATTTTCTTAAAAGTTTTGGTCGAAACAAAAACATTCGAAATTGGTTTTTGATTTAAAGAACAAAGTTGAAAAATTGTTGGATAGTGATCGGATATTTTACTCTCTAGTACTATAGCTTTACTAAGATTCAGGTTAGCTTCTTGTCTTTGACAAAAATATGATCAAGGCAGGTCTTGGACGCAGGCCTTGTAGGCAAATTAATTGCAGAAGCAAATCCTGGTCCCTGCAAAAGGTTTAGATACGTTTGGATATCATTGTTATTTTTTAATATGTCCAAGTTTATATCGCCAACAAAGAAATGAACATCATTTTCGTTTTTGCAGCTTTCCAAGTATGTGTTTAAACCTATTAAAAATTCTTTAATATTAGTTGATGGTAATCTTCTCAATCTTTTGATAAATCTGAATTGAATCTTTTAAACAAGGGTCTGAATTTTGCATTGCCTCCGCCAAAGGATAACTTACTTGATATTGTAGGTAATATAGAAAGCTCTATTCAACATCTTCCTGACTCTACTAAAGGATTTGTTAGAGAAGCATGCAGAAATCAGATCTCAAAAAATGTAATTAATAATAATGTTAACTCTCGACCTGAAAAAGGGAAAAGTATAATCAAGAGATTAAAGGAGAAAGATGTTTTCTATCTAAAAGCTGGCAAAGGTAATAAGGTTGTTATATTAGACAAAAGTGAATATTTTCAACGTGTTGATAATTTAATCGAATCCGGACCCTATAACAAAATCTCAAGGAATCCATTATCTAAAATGGTAACACAAGTTAAAAACACTTTGAAGAAATGTAGCAACCTTATTTCTGATCAAATTAAATACAAATTATCTGTCAGTAATCCTACTATGCCAAAACTATATTGTCTTCCCAAGATTCATAAACCTGGGAAGGCAATGCGTCCCATAGTCTCGGCAATAGGATCGCCAACTTATAATATGTCCAAGTGGCTAGCAAACCAGTTTGAAAATTTACCTATAAAACAACAGAATTCAGGAGTACTAAATTCCTTAGATTTCATAAACAAAGTTAAAGATACGATTCTTAATGAAGGTGAAATTTTAATCTCGTTTGATGTTAGCTCATTGTTCCCTAGTGTACCAATCCCACAGACCTTGCAATACCTTGGAGAATTACTTGAGATGAATAGTTTTGATAACGAAATCAAACAAGAATATTTAACTTTAACCAAACTTTGCATGGATCAAAATTATTTTCAATATAAAAATGACTATTACCAACAACTTGAAGGCACGGCAATGGGCAACTGTTTATCGCCGTTCTTAGCTAATCTTTTCATGAGTAAATTTGAAAATGAAATAAGCCAAGAGTTCGAATATTTTCCAAGGGTATGGTACAGGTATGTGGATGACATTTTCGCGATATTCGACACAAAAACCACTAATATTGAAGATTTTGTAACAAAACTAAACAACCGTTTCCCCACCATCAAATTCACTTATGAAGTCGAGAACAACGGACAACTACCTTTCTTGGATACTTTAGTGATTAGGAACGATAATAACACATTAGAATTTGATATTTACAGAAAAAATACTGCTACTAACCGATATATTCCTAATGATTCCTTCCACTGCGACCAACATAAAATGGCCAGCTTTCATTTTTTTGTACACCGTATGGTTAACTTTCTTCTTAGCAGAGAAAGATTTAATAAGGAAAAGGAAACAATTAGGAATATAGCGAAAGTTAATGGTTTCAATACTAACTTAATAAATAGACTAATTAATAGGCATTTGTTTAGAAAGACCATTCGTGATTCCACTTCTTTCGTTAATCAGGATGAAAATACAAAATATGTTTCGATACCGTATAATCCTCAGTATACTAGAGGACTCCAAAAAGTTTTTAAGGAAGTAGATTTAAAATTAGTATACCAGACTCAGTTTAACATTAAGAAACTATTAGGTGGTCCAAAGGACAAAATTGAAATGTTAGAAAGAAGTGGAATATATGAAATTGGATGTATGGATTGTAACCAAAAATATGTTGGGCAAACTAGACGATCTATACAGACGAGATTCAAAGAACATATAGCTCATTTAAAGTATGGTAGAACAGAAAAATCAAGTGTTGCCGAGCATGCTTTTGATAATAATCTTAGAATAACAATAAAAAATTTAAAATTAATTCATAATATAACTGATAGGAGATTATTAGACGCATATGAAAGTATGGAAATTATTAAATGTAAGAATAGTTTAAATAGAGATAGAGGGCCTATTCCGTATAGTCCATTGTATTGGTTAATCCAGCGTGACTAGTGGGATTCCAGGATTGGTCCTTTTTAGTTCCGCTTGATTGAGCAAACAGTAGTATAAAAGGGAGTTAGGTAGATTTTAATTTTAGTTTTAATCATCTCCTGATGATGCTAACATGGTTAGCGAAACGCGCGTCGAGTGCAAAAATTCTATTTCGGTATTGTGGATAAAGCTCAGTTTTAGTGATGGTAATCTGTAAAGTCCAGTGACAAGTATATTCTTGTTCCCATGCCTTACATTAAGTTCGATTGCTTGGATAGTGCCTATACTTACAATTTTATAGTTGTAGCGATAAATATCTCTTACATTAATTACGGTTCCATCATTTTGATTAATTTTACTTTCGTTATATACCATGTTAAATCCCCTTACTTGAAAGAATTCTGGATTATCTAAATTTCTGGTTTCAGTTAGGATCATGCAGTCAAATTCTGTAGAGAATTGATGCAGTAAAAGTAATAATTCATCATAATGTTTGTTTAAACTACAGATATTCATATGAGTCATTTTAAAATCTTGTTTTTTTTTTCATGTATTATTAGGCGATTACAAATATCTGGATTAGCAGCTGATAAAGTTTCAATTTTTATTTCTTTAAAATTCTGAATATAAGGATTCATTTTATCGGTAGTTACGGTTTCGAAAGACAACAGTTAAAGTAAGACTAACAAATATAAAAATATTACTTAAAAAAAAATAAAAATAAATTATTTTAACTTGTATATAATTTATATTGCATATAATAAACATTCTAACACAAATCTTGATGGTATTGTTATTATCTGTAAGTCAATAAATTTAGTTTTTACATCCGCTTGATAATCCATCCCACAGATCACTCTAAGAGCTCTCCTCTGTAATGTGAAGACTTTCTCAGCCTGGGCACAATGACCCCAGGCCGCAACGGCATAGCAGGCTACTGAATGAAATAGACCATGATAATAGTTCAAAAGTACGGGAAAAGGGACCAATTTCCTTAGCTTTCGCAACAAAAAAATAGTTTTAGAAAGTCGGTCTGACACATGGTCTATGTGATTTTCAAAGCTTAAGGTGTGGTCCAGGTAAACACCCAAAAACTTTATATCCCCCGATCCATGGTCCTGTATTTTATCTATTTGTCTCAGGGTGAATGTAAGCTGAGACGTTTTTTCTTTATGAAGGGTAAGTTTATTACAAGTAAACCAATCATCCAAATTTTTCAAAGTATCATCTGTTTTTGTAAACAAAGTTTGATAGTTTTGGTCCATATTGAACAATGCAGTATCATCGGCAAATAAAGTTAAGTTTGATTCAGGAGCTGCCATCCTTATGCCATTTATGTATATTAAGAACAATAGAGGTGCCACATTGCTTGAATAACCATTAAAGCAAGTAGGTCTATACTTGGCCCACTGACACCATAATAATTCAATTTCTCAATCAAGATGCTATGAGAAACACAGTCAAATGCCTTCGAGAGGTCACAGAACACAACGCTCATGTGTTCCCCCTCTCGAAAGCACCAACAATGCCTCCCAACATTCTCAGGATGGCTTGAGAGGTTGACCTGTCCTCTCTAAAACCATATTGGCAATCTGTGAATAGGTTTTCATTTTCAAAGTATTTATAGAGTTAAACTCATATTTATTAATTCTGTCAGTGGGGCAATAAGGATGTTTTTTAAGTATTTTAGTATGTCTGTGTTAATGTCATATATGTCCCTGCTATTCTTATTTTCTAAGCTGTTTATTGTGTCCCTCACCTGGATTTGACCTACTTTTTGAAATGAGAATAGATGACTTTGATAATTTGTATTTTTAGTCATGGAATCAATGTATGTGGTATGACTTACATTGTTTTGTGAGCTTGAAATTTGAGACACTAATTGGTTAGCAATATTTGCAAAGAAAATATTAAAATCTTCAGCTTTTAAAGAAGTTTCGAACTTTTTAGCAAGTGTTCTATTAGAATGTTGGTTTATGATTTGCCATAAAGATCTGGCCTTGTTTGTTGATTTTTTAATACATTTTGCATTAGCTGTTTGTTTAGCTGCATTTATTTTTTGCCTATATTGATTTCTAAATACATTGATTTGTTCTTTTAATGTTGCTGAGGGTCTAAGAGTATACCATTCTGTTAATAAACGTAAACTTTCGCGCATTTGTCGTATTTCATTGGTGAACCAGTTTACTTTGTTCTTTTGAGTGTTATTAATATTTTTTTGAATTGTTGGAAATGCTATGCCCATGGCATCAGTAATTGTTTTTAAAAATAAATCAAATTTTGTATCTACTGAGAGGCAAGAACTGGTTAAGTCCCAACTGACCTGTGAAAAGATATTCCGTAGTAATAGAAATTTTCCATAATCATTAAAAGATCTGCATTCTACAACTTCAGCTTTATTTACAGACCCCGGCATATCTATCAATAATGAAATTGCGGCATGGTCTGAGAGATAAGGGTTAAAAAAATTTATAGTAAAGTCAATCTGGTTGTTAAAATTTATGAGTATATTGTCAGGGGTGTTTGGGCCATGCGTTGGTGAAAAAACTTATTCTTGAAATCTATAGCTCTTCATAAAGTTAAGGATAACTTTTGCTTTTTTCCCATTAAGATTAAAATGAACATTGAAATCACCATTTATTACTGTATGATGGTTAAGATTTAGCTTATTTAGCATGCTTGTTATGACTTCTACAAACAAATCAAAATTACCTTTTGTCGGTCTGTAAATAGTAATCGGGTATAATATAATTTTATTAAGCTTCTGACCAATAGACATTTTAATGTTTTCTCATTAAGTCTTTGACCAACCCCTGACGTAGATCGATCCCGAATCTGAGCTATATTCTTGCACGCTAACCAAGGCATGGCATCGCTGATAAAACCTATCGCGACAATATTTTGACATGTACGAAATCAAATATCCATCCGTTACCATAGGCTCGTTCCAAGCGATTTCGTGAGGGTATTTGTTTGAAAAAAAATATATACTTTGCTTAAGTAGGCATATTTCAAGATTTGTACAGCAAAGATAATTTAAACTGTAGGTACTTTTTAACGAAGATTTGACTAACCCAATGAAAATTGGTATTAAAACGTAACCTGGAATAAAACATGATGGGTTATCAGCTCTTGAAAAATTATGAACAAGCTCAATGCCTGATGGGGATGGGAACATATCTGATACGTCTAAAAACTACTACATTTCCCATTACCAAAGTAACTGTAAGCTTTTTGTATTGTATGAAATACTAATTAATTTCTTTAAGTACCTATCAAGTTCGAAATAGATTTCTGTAATATCTCTATTAAATATTTTTATTTCCACTGGGGCTTCCAGCAGCGCATATGAAATATAACTTCCATAATATCATAAGGCCGACCCGAAAAACAAATAGCACAACTCGGCGGGAAAATACATTAATTACTCATATATTTAATATAGTATTAGCTAGAACCAGCGGACCAAAACCTTAGAAAGGACAACGCATTCTTTATATGGGAAACATTTTAGTATGTTATAGAGCTTATCAAAATAAGACATTTTTGTTGTTGTAGATATGTTCTTCATTGTTGTGGAGGAATCATGTTTGTCAGAAAAATTGTTACTTTTTTTCTCCACCTCAAGCGGCTTTATTTAAAAAGTCTAGATTTGAGGCAGAGAAAAAGGTATCAATAAACAGCAGGTCCCAAGTGCGATTCCTGAGGAATACCAGATATTACTCTAATGTGCGTTGAGTGAAAGTTGTTAACCCTGACTATCTGGGAATGAACAGACAAATAATCTGTTTTCAAGCATAGGAGTGAGCCAGTTACTTTTAGTCCCTCAATCTTTCCCAGTAAGAAAGACACTAAAGTTAATTTTAACGGATACCTTCGAAAGATCTGTATAAATGTAATGAATCACCCCCTTATCCTCACTAGCAGAAGAAAGACAATTATCATAGGAAAACAGATTTAATTTAGTAGAACGCGTCGCAGGAAAACCAAACTGCTGTCCACTCCTCCCCTGAATTCATTATCTTTGCGTTTTGAGTTTACAAAGTTCAGACTCCTGCACAAAGTTCAAGTAGGTGTGGGTCGTAGAGTAGATGGTCGGGCGAAGGCGCCACTAAATTTTCTGTTGGGGTGCGAAATCTGAAAAGAAATTACATAAACTCAACTTGACATTGACTTCAACATACCATTCTCAGACAAAGCGAGTTGTTTAAGACTCGATCTTGGTCGATTTTCTAAACAAAAATGTGCTCTTAGGCACTAAAATTTACCATAAGGCTAGTTCTAAAGTCATTTTGTAAATAAAACAAAAAGCTTTAGCATTATATGAATATTTTAATAAGTTACTTTACTTGAAAATAACTAGAAGCTCATAAATACACAAAATGTAAGCATTGAATGAATGTAGGTAGTCAGTGCTACGATATGAACAATATCAGTCGAGGCAAGTTTCGACCTTGAAGAATATGACATAAATAATACTCTTAAAAACTAAAGCAATGCATAAACAGTTATAATACTAACCTAGTATATGATTATAAATATAATCTTGAAGCTATGTACAGTTAAATGTCTGTTTAGAGTTCCTGCGGAACAGCTACATATGGGCTCGCATAGCTGAGATAACTTTGATATGAAATAAAGGAATATACAAGCAATAATAGCAGGATAAATGTTACCTTAAAGTCCAACTATAAACTAATATGTGCACTATGTTCGCCATTGACGAGAAACGTTCAATGTTCAGCAGTTTATCTTCCAACACTGGGAGAGTCACTTTGAAAAACACTTGCTAGGCTACTTGCTAGCTTCTATGTACAATGTAGTTTGATTTCTTGCAAATATGAATGACTTGAATGTAGTGGTTTGAATCTGATATGCAGTTATTGCATAATAGCATGACATTGATGCCTTTGTGAGTGCGGTTTCTATACACGCAAAAATGATTACTAAATATGCTATGCTGGTAGCATAAGTAAGCTGAAATCCGCGTAGGGGATATAGCCTTTGTGAGAACTTGAGTATATCGGCAGATTAGTGCCGTTTAATCCTTATATCAGAATAAGGTTTGAGTATGTATGCAGACTAGTGCAGAGTAATCTTTATATTAGAATAAGGCAAGAGTATAGTAACCCAGTGGTATACTCGTGATAGAGAATA
>MU189978.1:28152-46874 GCA_016904865.1 Pissodes strobi
CTCGTGATAGAGAATATTGAAAAACCCATGGGCAATACCATTGGGGACTGTACAGCGCATGGTACAGCCTTTGAGAGAATGTGAATGTAAACGTGTGCGTTTACTTACTTGAGATTCCGAGACAAGACTGTGATTCGAGACAGATCTCGATTGTAGAACTCCCATGGATGAGACCAATTGGGACGCCATTGCACGGCATGAGACTCGTAAGAATAATGGCAGTCAGTTTGCCGATAAATACCTTTTTGTAGGCTTGATATGACGATGATTATGCCTGGATATCAATATGTCACTTGAGTAACGAACTAGAGAGATTAGTGGGTCTCAAAACGTGAAAGCTGGCCCGACATGGCGGCTTGGCGCCATGTCGGCAAGAACAGCGCCTTAGAGCGACTTACATGGCTGGGGTTCAAGACTCGACTCACTTCTAGGACGTGGGAATTAGATCAACTTGAAGAAGTTGTTAACACCCCTTTGTCTCCGCCCCTTTTGGCGGGATAATTGGACATAGAAAAGGCAATAATGTAAATATAGAGATATTGTGAAAAAACTTAACAAACCGGTTGTCTAAATTAATATTATGAATTTTAATACAAATCCGGTTGAAATCTGCTGACTAGCTTTCATGAAATTCGATTACTAAAGATCTGAATTTTAGGGAATTTTAGGTTGGGTGAAGTGGCTATCCTGGAGGATGCGCTGTGATTGGTCAGATGAGTTTAGGATACGCGGCCGGCTTCAGATGAGTAAAGGTGGTTACAAGAGATGGCGCTAGTAATACCGCCGTGATAAAGCGGGAAGCGCTATGATTGGTCGGAGGCCTTCTCAGGACGCTTAACTTTTAGCTTTCTAGACTGCCAGGCGCAGTGGATAAACGTTGTAAACAAGAGATGGCGTTAGTAGTATCGCCATGGATTTTAATTTGCCTGGAATGCGAGG
This sequence comes from Pissodes strobi, assembly GCA_016904865.1. Lineage (NCBI taxonomy): Eukaryota > Metazoa > Arthropoda > Insecta > Coleoptera > Curculionidae > Pissodes > Pissodes strobi. The sequence continues at coordinate 29,092 of MU189978.1, forward strand.
ACAGTGGCGTGGAATGTTAAACTGTACAAAACTAAATCGTTAAATTTCAAAGCGTGTTCAAAAATGGTTTTTGAACACGAGTACAATTGAAAATTAATTAGTTCTCAAACCTAATTGGGATTATGATATGGTATTGGAAATAATAATAAAATCCTTTATAATAAGTATCACCAAAATTATAAGATCACCAATCCTTAATCTTAAGTTCTAAATCATTAATACCGCCTAGTTCCTTTTTCAAGCCTAAATTTTAAAGTTCTGACTAAGTAATAAGTAATTACAGAACGCTTTATAAAACTTATTAAATAATCATCCCCTAAACAAAAAAATCAATTATAAATTAATCCCATGACAGCGATAATAAAGAGTTAAAGAAATATATCAAATAAAATTAAATTGACCTGTAAAGATATACAGGGGAAGTCGAAGTGAGCTCAATTCGGTAACGTGCTTATGGACGTTTGCTAACCAAGATAATATCGTATACGGATAAAATATGATAAACAATAAAAAAGGATTTAACGGTAGTTTCGATAAAGATAAAGTCAGTAATTATACGTCCTACTTGTATGTCATCTTCATATGAAGGTGGAATTGACTGGCAGTGGTTGATGGATATTTCCTCACTCATAAGACCCTTTAGCTGTCAGCTGGCCCCACTTAGTGGTTCAAGTTGCACGTCACGCCATGTGGATCAACATCAGTACGACAAAAGGGGCCTCAAACTGGCAGGAATGAACCTTGAGAATTTTTTTAAGCTAACGAAAAACGGACAAAGGAAGGACCCTAGTTTAATTATAAATAATTTTAGCTGCCTAATATAGAAACACAGAGCCATAACATACCTTTTGAAAAAGGAAAAAGTGAGGCGATATTGCCATTAATACGTGAAAATATCATTTCGTTGCCAATTTATCTCATGATAAATTATTAAGAATACTGATGATGGTCAAACTACAACGAAAATATCTTGATTTTGAAAAATTGACTTTTCTCTCCCTACGCGTTCATCAGTCAAGGGGGTCATCGGGAATGCCACTCGTCATCAATGATCCCATTGACAACCCCACGTCAATTGCCACAAGATATCCTTGATATCCGTCAAGAGAACGTTCGAAAATGAGAGATGAGCACAAAACACTTCGGAGCTGTACCGGCGGCGGCGATACCGGTTGGGTACGTTCCCAGATGTTCCAAAGTATGAAATAGCTAATGATTTAAGATATAGATTCCAAGTTCAAAATAGGTATGTTAAGTTCCAGTGTAAGGTAAAGACAATATCAACCTCATAAATCTACCAGTAAAAGGGAAGAAACTATATTTCTGGATTTAGTAGCGTTTACAACGTGTATGGTCGCTATTATTATATTCTATTTCTATAAAATCTGACTGCCCACTTGACTTGACTTTATTAAACCTCCATATATGGAGGTGGAATGGGTCAGCTACAAGGCTATTTGCCAGAACACCCCTCTTCCGGCGCTTAATTAACTAACCCAAACTAACCCTTCTGCATAATTTACACGTTATTCCAGTGTGAGGAGACTATCTGATATGAACCTCTAGTAAGACGCGCCTGTGCCTCTGGAGATTCCCGACTTTTAAATAAAGTGGTCCCACGGGAAGATCCGGTTCTCCTTGGCCTTGGTCCCGGCGTGAATGGGCACTTCCATTGGCTAAAAACTCTAAACGGCACAGACGACGCTGGCTGGTATGTCCGTTTCTTCCTCGACCTAGTGATGAGCAAATGCAAGACCAAGACCGGGTTAGTCTTGGTCTTGATCTTGGTCTTGCATAAGTGGTCTTGGTCTTGGTCTTGCAGTCTAATAAGTGGTCTTGGTCTTGGTCTTGTTCCAAAACTCTTGCAAGTCTTGCAATTTTTTGGTAGATGAGGCAATTTTTACGAAGAAAATTAAAAAATCAAGTTTTTCACGACCTCTCAAGTAAATAAAGGTTTAAAGATGGGGACAGTATTTGTGAGTATGAAAATTTTGGTTTGTCAATATTAAGTACCACAGCGGCAAATTAAAACTAGTAAATTAGGTAATTCTTTAAGCAAAAATACTCAGAAAAAAAAACAAATCGGATTAAGGAATCACTTGTTTAAGTTTGCACATCAGTTTTATGTATTTCCAGCAAATGACAAATCCGGTAACAGTTTTACCTACTCGCGTGCGGTAAAGTATACCTTTCTTCACTCATTATAGGATTGGGAATTTGAAAACTATAAGTGGTAGAAAATAGGTTTAATGGAAAAAGTTGTAGCTATTTAACTTCTAGTTCAATGCTGCTTTAATAATGATTCCAGCTTTTTCGTTGTCGAAATATTTTCAAAAAACCAACATGTATAATTTATGTGGTGTTTGTAAGAATATTGGTCAAGCATCAAGAAAACCAATTATTATTTCTTACCAACGTTTCGAATTATATTAACTCATCATCGGGTCTATGTTAGGAGCAATTATTCAATTTGAAAAAAAAAACAAGAGTCTTATGCCCAAAAACAAAACCTTTCTTAAGTATTACCTTTGTTTAATAAAATACAAATAAATAAATAAAAAAACAACAATAACGAAATGAAATAATAGAAATGGTTTCTAATAATAAAATATGTAATGCATATGCATGTCATATAAATCAATATTTCTTGGTAAAAGAAAAGCAAAAACTCATGAAACTTACCAAAATTGTTCTTTTCTCTCGTACACTTAACATTCATATCTCATAACATGATTAAAATAGACAATATTGCGGATTTAAAATGAACATTACAAACAACAAAGAACAATTATTAAAAAAACAACAACCAAATTACACAGCGTAATACAAGGATGACTGTTGAACTCTGTGCTATGTTTTGTGGTAGTAGGTTCAAACAATAATTTAAAAATTACATAAAATCACTAGTGTTTAAAAATAAAATTTTTTGGATTTTTGAAAATATGTCGAAAATGAAAAAAGATAAATAAAATTCATTATTGTGAATTATACATTCATTAACACTAATTGATTATCAAAGCTGAATTAAACTAGCAAATAAATATCTTACAACGTTTTTCATTTAACCAGTTTTTTCTCGAATTTTTATCTCCTATAAGTTATCAAAATCTCAAATACATTCCTATTCTTTTCGGATACACTGTATGTAAAGAACCCGGGAGGATGCTCCACTTTGTCACTTTAGAACATCAGAATATGCGTATTATTATAGCCTCCAAAGGGCTTAGTGGCTAAAACCACATCCAAAAATCGGTGACTATATCCCGGTCTATATGCAAAAACTTTGGAGAAATGTATTGACATTTGTGTAATTTGTTTAAAGTCCAAATTAGATTATCGTAATTATGAATATAATTTCTTTTAAAATTTTACTGCTCTTTTTACTTGACTGGATTCTTATTCACATACATACAATGCAGTGCGGCAAATAGTCTAACTTTTCCTGCATGTATCTCACAAACAAAATTATTTTTGACAAACGCTTATTGGAAGTTTTTTCTCCATATTTCGACCCAACAATTTCGATCCCAGAATTAAGAGAAATTGTCAACAAATAAAAATTGCAAAAAAACGTAAGATGGTAAGACTCTTGCATGCTAGGTCTTGGTCTTGCATAAGTCTTGCACTGCTCGGTCTTGGAACTGGTCTTGGTCTTGCTTTTTCCGCAAGACCAAGACCAAGACCACAAGACCAAGACTTAGTCTCGCTCATCACTAGGGAGACCTTACGGTCCCTACACGATTACCACGTGCTACCCAATACGGTGACAAAAGAGCCGCGACCCGACGTGTGTAGACTCGACCGAGAACGAACCGGAAGTGTGCCTGCTCATTGTCACAACCTATGACTGATTTAACCTATCTTTAAATACGACAAGGTTTTATTGGTACTTACCGAAACATACAATGCAATCATACTGACATTATTTCCATGGATCTTTTTGGTGCGGAATATTTTCAATGGAATTTAGAAATTGAGAAAATAATTATTGTAAATTCTTACAGCGAAGTTTAATTCGACATAGTAAATAGCATAACTTCGGCATAAACGGCAAAGAAAAACCGAAAATTCGAACAAAAGCGAAATTCTTTAAAATTATTTCTGAAATTTCAGACATGCATTATCGGTTGGCTTACAATGAGGTTGCATGCGTCGGTTACCAAAGAAATTTTAATTAACAGGCACGCATTCCTCCGAGTAATTAATGGATCTGGCAGCGGCATTTTGTTATTTGTTTTTCGGGTCGGTCATATAATAATGTGGAAGCTATTTTGTGAGCACCGCTGGACGTCGCAGTAGAAATAATGCCGTTTAAAGGAGTTATTACCGAAGACTAATTTTAATTCTATTTCGAGTTTGATAGGTGCTTAAAGAAATGATTTAGGACCGTGTAAAATATAGAATATATTAACATACACTTTAGCCAAAATATAAGGCACTAAACTAAATACGAATTATATTTAGATGAGCCTAATAGAGAGACAAATTTGCCTTGTGATTTACTTGGGGGTTTTGGATTTGAACAAACAATATTTGAGCCTACAAGGGTGAGTCATTGCCTCGACAATGCTTTCACTAACTTTTCTCCTATTGACTTAAAAATTGAAAATATTGATATAAACATCTCTAATCATTAAACACAAATAGACCAACTTTATTAGATTAGTGATAACTTTATTTGTAAAACTATCACACAAGATATACTAGAGCATATTTAGAAACAGTTTGATAAATAGCACATAGCAGATTTTTTGAAATTGATGGGTACACCTTTTTACGTTCTCACATTCATTTAGGTTTCTTAAGTAGCCCATATTTATAGTACAGTGACAGATTACATTATGTGCCAGAAAAAAAAGTCGTCTACAATGTAATGTGTTACCCAAACAATAGAAATGATAGATCTTTGTAGAGGGCAAGCCGTTCACTAATATCAGATTAAAAGTATATTAAAAACCTATTATGGGACTGCACGACATCATATTTTATCTCTATGACGCCCCTGAGTACGTAAAAGGAACAAGTAACAATCCCGCTTCGAACGTCGCCGTCGCATCGTTATCCTTCGAAATTTAAACGGTATAGGGTGATAAAAAAATAAATTGGCATGATGGCTAAATTCGGGAGAGTAACGACATTAATTCAATCAGTTCTTAGTTAATTGATGCTTTAAAGATAAGCGCAGGGCCTATCCATTGTTTTATGTCGTTCAACAAATTGGAGACAAGCTGAAATTTGGCAAGGTACTTTGTTTTGAGGTACTAAATACCCTCTGATACCCCAGCGCCAAGGCGTCGAGGTTGTCATCTCAAAACCACCCCTTAATTGGGGTAAAATCACACTCTTTTTACATTTTTCTTAATAACTCTAAAATTAAGCATTTTAGGATAAAATGTCAAGAGAGAAACATTGTAGAGAATTTTTCAAAAAACTCCACTGATTTTAGAAAAAAACATCTTCTAAAAGTTAGACCATAAAATTTTCAATTTTATAGTTTTATAGTTTATGTTAGCGGTGGCGGGCGTATGAATTTTTAACTACAATGCGTTTATAAAATAACTGTAGATCCCGCACTTCTTTTTAGTAGAATACTTTGCTCTGCATCGTCTCCTGAAGAGATAAAACAATGTTTGAACACGAATCATTATGAAAAACCACCAAATCGACGTTATACAAATTCTTTGGTAAGCTTCACCCGCCATTACTTCAGAATCCAGATTCTATAACACATTACGTAATATATGGAGGGCACTTGCTTCACAAAGTTTTGTGGCAAAACTATTTTCAGGTCTATTTTCTTAATACCACGATTATATATATTTTTTATGGCAGTGGCACACACACCAAAGAGAGATCCTATGGCACTCGACGAGCGGTGAGTGTGCGAAGATGTTGATTGACACGGTTCTTGAATAGTTGTAGGTTATAATTAGGGAGAAACAGATGTCCTGGAAGTTAGTTCCACAGTGATGCAGTGCGCCAGACAGAGGAGGTCTTGTAAAGCGATGTTCTAGGTGTTTCCAGTTGAACGACGAACTGGTGGGCTTCTGCCGTCTGTCGAGACTATCTGATAGGCGTGGCCAGGGGCGGGATGAGGCGGCCCAAATCTGGAGAACATCTGCCGTGAAAGTATCTGTAGAACAGTGACATCTCGGCCACATGTCTGCGGTGTTCCAGACTATCCAGATTCCGGGTGAGGTCCGGATCGCAAACGAGACGGACATCTCTCTTCTGAATGAAATCCAGCAGCTCTAGGGTGTGCTTTGGTGCGGCACCCTAGATGTGTGAGCAATATTCTAAGCACGGTCTTATTTGCGACTTGTAGAGCAAGAGCAATTGCTGCGGTGTATACAGTTTTTTGTTGTGAAATAGCCCACCAAGCTCCTGTGAGGCTGATTTTGCGATGTTATCAACGTGGTCATGCCAGGACATTTGCTGTTGACCCACACCCAGTAGTCCGATTGAAGAGGATGATGAAGAAATGGTCGAACCTCCATAATGATGTCAGAGCCCTCCGTATTGGCTCTCTTGGTAAACGTAGCTGCTTGGGTCTTTGCTGTATTTAACTGGACCAAATTTTTGTCGCCCCAAGTTCGAACTTTCTCCAGGTCTTAATTAATTGCTGCAATCTGCTCCTCTCTGCGGAGATAAGTGTCAGTCGCTGGTAAATGTTTTTCTGATCCAAATTGGGAGACAAGGGTACTGTCATCTGCAAAACTGTAAACAGGATTATTCGTTTGGGTCAGCGTGTCATTAATATAGATGAGGAACAGAGTTGGTGAAAGTATTGCGCCCGCGTTAATGGTAAATGTGTCTGAGATGTGTCCATCAACTGCAACGTGCAGACGTCGGTTCTTAAGGAAACTGGCAAGCCAGCTGTAGAGGGAGGCTGATAGTCAGAAGGACGGCAAATTGCTGAGCAATTCGTCATGCCAAACTCAGTCAAATGCGTTCGAAATATTCAACGCAATCGCTCGTGACAGTGTCCGTAGTTCCCAATTGCCCTACTCCATATATGAGTGACATAGGCCAATATATCTCCTGTCGATCTCTCTTTGCAAAAGCCGTATTGATTATCAGTGATTATTTTGTTGTTCTCGAGGTACTTGAGTAGTTGCTGATTGACTACACGTTCCGTGACTTTGAAGATTATTGGAAGCAAGGCAATTGGGCGATAGTTTGAGCAACCCAACTTTCATGTATACTAAACCTGGGCAGTAATAGATATAGCTTTAGTACGAAACGAGTTTTTGTCCTCTGTCATCGTCATCATCTGCGCTACGCACCCTGCAAGAGCAAAGAGGATCACGCCAAGCCAAATCCTCTTTGACACGTGGTGGTTAGCGCAAATGCTCTTTGACACTATTATCGTAACTACAGCAGTTGCAATGAGTTACAACTCGTAGTAGGGCCCCATTTCCTGAAGGTGCGGTAGCAGTAGATAGCGATGATACAGAGATTATGGTGTTACCAATTCATTACTCTCAGAAGAGAATAATTATGATTCGTCCGGGAAAATTATCTAAATCAAATAAAGGAAGTGATTTTAGTGTCCCCGTTATGTCTGGCTGTGATACAACATCTGCTATGTTTAATAAAGGGAAATTAACTTAGTAAACATCAATCAAAAGGTAAAGTTATGTAAGGTTTTAAAAGAATTTTATAATCCTCATGCTACAAAGGAGAAGTTAGAAGAAGTTACATATCAATTATTTATAGCAGCATATATCAAAAATTTACCACAATCAGCAGATTTGGATAGGTCTAAATACATACTTTATCAGTACGTAGCTAAACGCAGTCTTAATACCAATTTTAACTTGGCGTCATGTCATTACCACCTACCTCAAACAGTGCAAAATATCATGAATTTAGAGTTATCCATCGGGTAAGTCAAATATATGACGCATATGGATACATACTATGATTTTCAAAATGCATCAGGTACAGGCTTGGTTAAATAACAATTTTCCACCGCAAGATTGGGGTTAGAGCCTAAAAAATCGAGAGTTGCACCCAACCATACTAACTCAATTCATTCAAACCAAACCATTGCACCCACATGGGTTTAGGAAAAAGAAAATGCAACTGCTCATCAGGGAGCCGTAAAAAAGAATATACATGCAAGCCAATGGGTCTTAGCTGCTCTATGGCATGTGGCTAATGCAATGTCATTACTTAAATGAACCCAACAAATGTGAACCTAGATGAAGACTGTTTTTAAGGTAAGTTCCCTATTTATTTTTCTTATTTGCATATTAAGAAAAATTTTGTGTAATAATTTTGTCCCCCACAGATTATCCCCACCACCACAATGCCACTTTATTGTATTATTTTACATTATAATTATAAGTGCCTCCTTTATAGAAAATTGTATGTAAATAATTTTTTCGAGACGGCCGGCACCTGTTCCGAAAATGCTTCATTTTAAAGTTCTACATAAATAAGTGTTTTTTTTTAGGAAAATTCCCTTAATTAAATAGTTGATATCTGCGCCAATGAACATTTAAAAACCATTTGGAAGGAAATTTTCTCCTCTACAACTTCTTCTTGACATCTTCTCCTAACATGCTTAGTTTTGGAGTTATTAAGAAAACTGTAAAAAGGTAGATTTTACCCCACTTAAGGGGTGGTTTTGGGGTGACGGGCTCAACGCCTCAGCGCCAACGCTACAGTTCTAGAATGTTTAAAGCACTGCGAAATGATGCCCCATGCTAATTTTCAGCTTGTCTCTAAGTTGTTGAACGTCATCCTGTATGGTCCTTGTGCTAGAAGTCTAAACTCACCACTAGAGCGCCAGCGTTTAGTTGTACGTACTAGTTTTTATATTTAGCGTATGGCTAGGTACATGTTTTGCTTAAATATATAGACGTTTTCATATGTTAACGTCAAGGTTTGTGATCCAATCTAGCGCCGAAGGGGGCGCCTCCAGGAAATCGGACCAATCCCCTGCATATGAGCGTAGAGGGCACTCACTGTGGATGTTTTGAAAAGTTTGCCTCGGCGTGCCGTAGTCGCATTCAGGTAACATTGTCTTTCCCAATTTGAACAAGGAGTCTGCGCATCTGCCATGACCAGTGCGCGCTCGGTTTAGTGCTGTCCCTTTTCTCCTGCTTAGTTCTGTCCCAGGGATATTACAATTATAACTCTCAAACCAGGTTTGTAGTTGGTTGTTTGATTATGATCCCAATCGTGTGTCCATTGAGCTTTTGAGTCGTAGTTGCTATTTTGGAGCTGTTCAGCCAGGCGAATAGGGGGGTTTCTTGATTTTAGCCGGGTGCGTCTCAATTGGGGGATATCCTCACGTATCGGCAGTTTTGGATTTGGCACAATTTTTCTGTGCTCTCGTAGTAGGGCCCCATTTCTGCGTAAGTTGGTGGGGGGGGGGGGGGAGTACGTTGCATAGCACTTGTAGCCATTGTGTAGGTGTTGGTCTGATTGTACCAGAAGTGAGCCTCATTGTATTATTGGGTTGTCTGTCAATGAGTTTAGTATGGCAGCTATTGATCCATACCGGCGAGCAATATTCGGCAGCGGAATACACCAGAGCAAGCGATGAGGTGGGCAGAGTAGTAGCAGTTGCGTCCCAGGTTCTACCACACGGTTTCTGGATTATGTTATTGCATGTCCTTAATGTTGCGGCCGCATTTTCCAGGTGTTTCCGGTACGAGAGTGTGCGATCAAGTGCTATTCCCAGATATTTAGGGTACTTATTATGTCGTAGTACATTTTCGCCCAATCGCTATTTGAGCGTTGGCCAGTTATTATTAAGATGGAATGTCGACGCTTCAGTTTTGTTTGAATCTCCACCTCTTGAAAAATTCATTAAGTGTAGCTAGGTCATTGTTGGACTGCTTCTGAACCATTGAGCCTCTTGTGCTGGGTAGCCAAAGCTATATCGTCAGCGTAGCAGATAATTTTTTAGATATTGTATTCGGGAGGTCGGATATATATATATATATATATATATATATATATAAATTAAATAGAAGAGGCGCCAAGACTGAGCCCTGTGGAAGGCCGTTATTAATTAGCCTTGACCTACTCATATTTTCGCCAAGGGCAACTCGGAAGTTCCTATTTCCTAGTATGTTTTGCATTAAGCGTGCAGTTGTTTGACAAGGAATTATTTTTAAGAGTTTATATATGACTCGCTCTTTCCAGACTGTGTCATAAGCTGATGTTAAGTCAAGGAACACTGCAAACGTCTTCAGGTTTTGTTGGAAGCCAGCCTCTATGTGAGATGTCAATGCAAGCACCTGGTCACAGCAGCTGCGACCGCTTCTGAATCCTGCTTGTTCTGGAGGCAGATGCTTCTCGATAGCACCACTAATTCTGTTATAGATGAGTCGCTCAAGGAGTTTGTATGAGCTACTGAGGAGTGCTCTGGGCCTATAACTACTAGTAATCGGCGTGAACAGGATTGGATTTACAACACACACTAGGCCAAATTTAACATAATCTGGCGTGAAATTATACATATTTTTAAATGGCAATAAATTTGGTCGCTCGATAAAAAAGTTGTAGTCTACTTATTTTAAGTTTATTAAGTATATAAATTTCTCCTTAATTATAATAGTCTGAGAGCTCGTGTCCAAAAAGTGCGAGTGTTTTGGATTATACCTTGACAGTAGATTGTCACTGTCAGTCAAATCTGTAAATAGTGGAATGAATAGCGGGCCATACACACAGAGGTTGATCTGCCGATTTGGAACGGCGCAGATCAAACTTGCATATTTATCTTTTAGTTAGTGGGGATTGCTCGCGCCAGATTTAACCGGAGCAAACTTGTTTGTCAGTTTACGCCGTACCAGTGACATCCGTCGTCGATCATTAACAGACAGTTTTCGTGACTAGACTCTAGCGCTAGCTGAGGATCGGGGCCACCGATCCACCCTTACGTTCGTGTGAATGCAGTGGAATGTATTCGCGGAAACACATGCAAGCTGCTGTAGATCCACTATAATACGGCTTTTGCTAAATATATGCTGGTTTTTAGTTAGATAAAGAAAAATATATCGTAGAAAGTGCTGACAAAGTACGGGCACGTATTATTTCACTTTTCGCAAGGGGCTCAAGAAAATGAAACTAACCAAGTGCTAACCAAAACTAACCCAAGACATACCCAAAATCAAGAAAAAAATTGTTTAGAAATATAACCATAAAAAAAATTAAAAAGCAACGGGGTTTGAACCCGGGCCGCCAAAGTGAGACCTAACCATCTAGACCTCTCGACCACGAGGGCTCTTGCGGCAAACTCATTGCATCGCGAAGACATGGAAGTCAAGTCGAACGTATGGGTGGATGGGTGTATGGGCGGGACAGTTGTCCTCCGCTAGCGCTAGAGTCTAATGTTTTCGTGCATATAGGTTTTAAAAGTTTTAAGTGTGATAACGTGGTCAACATGTCTTCTGAAGGTGTTGTTTTGTCAAAGAATTTTCTGCTTTTCTCATTGGAATATCTTGTTTTGTAAGAGCATCTCCTACTAAATTTAACAAAAGCTCATACGTATTGATATCCATTCTTAAAAAGTATTTGTGTTAGTGGACATAGCAATTTTTAAACCGTGACGCAAGAAACTGACATATTTATCTGCGCCGTTCCAAACCGGCAGATCAACCTCTGTGTGTATGGCCCGCTAATCACGAACTCGAAACAAATAGTCAGTCAGCATAATCGTAAGATTAAAGAACTTACCAGTAGTGAAGTTTAATCTTGATTAATGAGGCATGAATATGTAGTATATCTCAATCTGTGCTAAACGGTCACGTATTGAAAGAAAAACAAACTGGCAGCCCGCTGTCCCTTTGCCAGCATCTAATCAGTCTACTTTGAAGCAGTTTTGTTGCAATACTTGGGAATTATGGGATCCAATTAGGAAAAAAATTGGGGTGGGAACCTATTTTTTTAAGATTAAACTTCACTCAGGTAAGTTCATTTAATTTTACTATTATATTTCAGCATCGTCTCTTAAATGGATGTAATGTAGATGTTTAAGATGTTTTTCTTTTAACACGTGACCGTTTAGCGTGGATAGGGAGATACTACATTTCACCTATTTACGAGACGATGCTGAAAAATAATAATAGAAAACGCAGCGTGTGTCGCTAAAAAATTGTTCGCGAAATTCTGAGAGCTGAAAATTTGCTGAACGTTTATTTATTTAACACTATCCCTGAGGTAAATAGTCAGTCCTTATTTTCGTAGAACCCATTGCCTCAGCAGTCCATGGAACTTTGAATTGAACATGCGCACAAAGATTGTGGCTAAGCTTGTTCAAGGTAGTTAATCGTCCTAGAGATAACTATATCCATATCCAAATTTAACTGCATATTCAAGTTTAAACAAAGTAACAAATGTTTCTCGCCTTACTAGAGATCTCTCATTATAAGTGCAAAAAATTGATGAAGCATAGTGTGCTTAGATATTTATTTTATTTTGCTGTTTTAAATTAAAATTGGATCAGTTTATTTGAGCCACCTTTAACATTTCTATTCGATGGCATCCATTGTGAAAAGGAAGAGCTGCAATAATAAGAAATCGCTTAGCGCGAGCAACGACGTTTACACATACAAAACCGATAAATACAGATGTGCTGCTCGGCACTCGCTTCTAATGGATCCCATAAATATCCGAGGAGCGGCAGCAAATGTACCCCCAAACCCCCATCCCCATCGGGCGCCATTTTGTATTGATTGCGTATCAATTTATATGTGCAATAATATAATATAATGCCAGGTATTAATATCTTGTAGTTTTATAAAATGGGAATGATGTCTAATTATTATTAGATACAAAAAAAATGGAAATGTGAAGACTTGTTCCTTGTCTATGCCTTATGGCTTGAAAAAAGGCATATCAGCGAGCAATCCTCACTTTGCCTGAGTAAATAAATATTTAAGGATTCTACACATCTGCTATAAAAATACAACCGTAAATCGTTTTTATTTTTATTTGTACGTTTGCCTATTTCTACCCAAACAATTTAGTATAGATAAAATTAAAAACAAAATAAATCACGTTGCTTCAATAAGGGTCATTTTAATTTTCCTAAAAATATAATTTTCGGGCTTTTTAAGGAAATGTACAATCTGACGAGGCTAAACTAATATACGTCCTTATTCATCATTAGGCAAATTTGTATACAATTAAGTTCGAACTTGGGGCTATAGGAATTTGGTCCAATTTAATGCTGCAAAAACGCAAGCAGCCACGTTTACCAAGAAAGCCAATACGGCGTGCCCTGACATCATTATGGCAGGATAGACCATTCCTTCATCCTCGTCAACTGGAATACTAGGTGTCTCGGTCAACAGGAATATGTTCTGTCATGACCATGTTGCAAATATCGCAAAGGCAGCCTCGTAGAAGCTTGATGTGCTATTTCGGAACAAAAAACTATACACAACGCAACAGCTATTCTTGCTCTACAAAGCGCGAATAAAACCGTGTTGCTGCTGGATTCCATTCAGAAGAGAGATATGCGTCTCGTCGGCGACATGGAGTTAATCCGTGATCTGGATAGTCTGGAACACCGCAGACATGTGGCCGAGTTGTCCTTGTTTTACAGATACTTTCATGGCAGATGTTCCCGCACTATCCCGCCCTCAGCAGTACCTGTCAGAGAGTCACGACAGACGGTTAGAGCGCACCCATTCGTCGTATAACTGGAAACACCTAGAACGTTGCTTTACAAGGACTCCTTTGTCTGGCGTACTGCATCATTTTGAAACTCAATCCCAGGACATCTGCTTCCCCCTAATTAGAACATATAGCTATAAGAACCGTCTCAATTAGCATCTTCCCACACACACCGCTTGTCGAGTGCCATAGGATCTCTCTTTAGTGTGTGTGCCACCGCTATAAAAAAACACACGAATAAATTACACTGCTCATCAATTTCACTGGATTATGAACCTTTAAAAAAAAATTAAATAAACCCAGTTTGGCACATAGTGCCATAGGATCTCCCTTTAGTGTGTGTGCCACCGCTATAAAAAAACACACGAATAAATTACCCTGCTCATCAATTTCACTGGATTATGAAATAAATCCAGTTTGGCACATTAACCTATTAATACCCACGGGGTCATTAACGACCCATCATACATGTACAGCCAAAACTTATTTCTATACACAAAATTGTAGTATTAAACCAGCCAAAACTTATTTCTATACACAAAATTGTAGTATTAAACTATTTCCATGTCCCTAACCAACAATTGCAGTGTATTTGGTAGGACACCCGTCAATTGTGTCTTATTTACTTGCTTACGAGGAAAAGTTATTTGTCTAAACTTTTTATCGTGAACCATGTCATCACTTCGAGATTGGTAAGTATCCTTTGTAAGCAGTGAATCGATTTTCCTCTATGAAGTAAATGTATCTAATATCATTCTAAGTATAGGTTATTCTAATTTGTTTCAATTTTGCATAGTTGCCACGTAGAGCTTGTACGAAATATACTGGGTTGTTATCGACCCCTTGGGCTTGAAGAATAAATTTTTCTTTCAGGCACCGACCGCTTACTGCAGCGCAGCTTTCAGATGGAATAGAAAGTATAGACAAACCTGATGAAATATCAGATGGAATTGTAATTTTGCCACCTGAGGATGGATGGGAAAGTGCTGAAGATTTAGGAGAGAAGGAATGCCACGATCCTGACCGATTATGTCATTCGCAGTTAAACGTAGAAGCGGATTTTTTTATGAGAGTAATCATTTTTTAAATTCAGCAACCAATAGTCAATCCGGAAATATCAAACCTACGGAGAAGTCGGCTCAGCCGGCGACCAAAAAGAGAAAAACTGCATCGGAATCTATTCAGTGACAGGCAGGATTATATTTGACAAAAGAAGCTAATCAGCATTCAAAAGTTATAAGTGTGTTGACGTTATCTATGATAGTCCTAGTGAGTTTGTTGAGCTTTTTTTAACACCCAATATTGTCGAAAACTTAGTGCGGTTTACCTGTATCTATGCGGCAAAGAAAAACAAAACAAATTTTCAACTGGACGTAGACGAGATGTTTGCATTCATAGGAATCCTTCTTTTGAGTGGATATGTACCATTACCTCGACGACGACGCCACGTATGTATTGGGAAACCGCCGAAGATGTCCACAATACATTAGTGTCAAATTCCATGCGTCGAAACCGTTTTGAAGAAATATTCCGTTATTTTCATGCCGCTGATAATGACAATTTGCCCGTAGGTGACAAACTAGGAAAAAATCGTTTTCTTATTGACATCCTAAATGCTCAATTTGTTCGTTATACACCTGTATATAGTAATATCTCTAAAGATGAATCTATAATCCCATATTACGGAAGACACGGTTGCGAACAATTTATCCGGATACAAAGTCTGGGTTGCAGCTCTGAAATTAGGATACTGTTTACAATTCCAAATTTACCAAGGAAAAGAAAAAAATATGGACAAAATTAAAGGTATGGGCTTAGGAGAATCAGTGGTATTACATGTTGCAAATATTCTGAAGGCAAATTTTCACGATCAAAATGTGTCGTGTTTTTCGATAATTTTTTTACTTCTGGAAAGCTTATCAGAAAATTGGGACAAATGGGATTTGGAGCTACTGGCACCGTACGTGAAGATATATGCAAACTGATAGATATTTCACGTATGCAAAGACTTGAGAAGGGTGCTATGTGCAGTACGCTAGGTGCTAAAAATAAAGTTGTTGGAGTCCGCTGGAAAGATAATAGCGTAGTGACTTTATTATCCAATGAATATGGAATTGATCCAGTCACAAAATGCAAAAGATATTCTGCAAAATACAAAAGCAAAATTGACATTCCTCAGCCATCCGCAGTAAATAAATATAATTGATTTATGGGAGGTGTAGATCAATTAGATAATCATATTTCTAATTATCAAATCACATTCATAGTCTTTTGGATGTTCGATGTCTGTACAACAAATGCATGGCTTTTGGCTCGAGAATACGGCTACACCGAAGATAACCTCTCATTTAGAAGGGCTCTTTGTCAAACATTGCTTTTGAAATATGGGAAAAAAAGCCAAACTCCGGGACCAAAAAGGGCTTCTATAGTAGATACAAAATTTGCTAGCGGTTGACATATTATTTTGACCCAGCAAACCAGACGAAGGTTAAATTTGCAAAAACAAAACGACCAAATCATGTGATGCATGACAAATGCTCTAAAACATTTCATAAATTATAGTTCATAATACGGCTTTAAATGTTTTTAAGAAATGTTCGTTTTATTTCCTAATACATATTGTACATACAAACTTTAGTTTCAATATAATAAAACTTCTGAGGCCCAACGGGTCGTTAACGACCCGTACCAAATTTCAAAAACTAAGGTAAAATAATTTTTTTCTATACTTTTCTCATGTTTTAGACTTTATATTGATGCGTTTTTGAAGAGGAAATGCATTTCTTTTAACACAAATAATTCTGGGCATTGGGTTTTAATCAGGAAAAGTAATTTCTTTAGCTATGTAACAATAGATTAAAATCTGTAGAACATGTTGACTTGTGATTTAGAAGGGTTTCAACAAACTTCATATTCAAGATAAAGGCTGTTGTATTAGTATTGTATCAGAAGATGAGTATGTGTCGGGTGCACAAGCCTGTTAGTTACGATGTAGTCAAATGTCAATTGTTGTGTCGGGTATTTCTGAACGTGTACTTGTAGTTTATGTTGTGATAAAGAAGGTGTTATTAATTCTTAGATCATTGAGTGAGCAAACATTTATCATAACATAACATAAACATTTATCATCAGTCAGCACCTCTTCATTAAGTCGTGTTTTACACCTGGGACTGTTTCATTGCCTATGCGAGCATTAAAATTCCCTAGTATTAAAATTGGTTGATTCTGCGGTAGCATTTTGATAGTATTCTGTAATTGGTCGTAAAAGTCTTCGTGCTCTTGTTTTGGCTTGTTGTCTTTAGGCGCGTATTTCTGCTAATAAATCCAATATTAATTGTATATTTTCTGATATAATGCACAGATCGAGGATTATTAGCAGAAACCGACAAACCAAGTATAAGCCATGGCTTCCTCAATTTTGCTTTTATTTTTTGAACAGGGAAAGCCCTGTTAAATGAGCCAGTTAAATTCTCGTGAAATGTAATGAGTTTATCTTCTGTCCCAATAAAAAAAAGTAGTTTTAAGCTTTTAAGGCTTTGAAGGAGAGATCTAAAAATAAATTAAGACCAAAGAAATCCGCGATATTTCGTTTCAATTTTGAAAAAAAAATATTTTGTAGTTCCCAAGTGTCGGTTTATTTATTCTTATATCTTATATCTAAATTGAACAAAATGTAAATACCAATATTTTCACAAAATGTGATATGCTTATTTTACAAATTCCCTCAAAGATAATAGGACCGCACGTAAACATTTGGAGTATTTGGTTTACTAATTTTAGCATTTTTGAAAACTTTTTAAACTTTTTAAGGCCTTGAAGAAAAAATCTATAAACAAAAAGCCTTTCGTTCTATATTTTTAGGTACACAAATGGCTGGTATCTCCTGCCTCTGTCCTATCCATACCAAAGTGATTATTATGTACCACTCCTTGTCTGCGATATGACCAAAACATATTATTTATGCATTTATAGGCTTCTCATTCGAAACATCCGTTTTAGGAGTAGTCTTTAAAAAACTAATTTAGGAGGCTCTACATTGAGGCAAGATCTGAGGCAAGGATATACGGTGATTATCGAATAATTACAAACTTTTAAATAGAAATTAAATATGTAAACCGAAAATACTTTATGAAATAAATATA